>JAJJWX010000427.1:0-80445 GCA_023529315.1 Papaver bracteatum
AGACTAAGGAGGGTAATTGGTCCTTGGTATCTCTTAAAGTTCTTCTGGAGATGCATCAAAGCTCCAAGACAAAGTGAAGTCGCCATCAATTTTGAGAAGGTTCTTTGTTTCGTTTGTTGTTTTTCACTTCTGATGTTTGGAAAACAACGGAACTTAATGTTTAGTCTGTACAATTTTCAAGGTTTATATGTTAAAGATATTTAGTAATAGTAATTTGTGATTTTTCTAGAGAAATCTAGTGAAGCCTTGATCGGTCAAGTCAAGTAAGCTTCTAGAAGGTCTAGAACTATCTAGCTAGGTCGTACAAGAGCTAGGCTAGTCGATAAATATCTAGAGAATTCTGTCTCTATTAATTTCTTTCTTTCTTGGTCAATAAAGAAGGGTAAAAGATCACATTTGTTTTGAATATTCTAGAGTAAACTAGAATGGAGTTGGTCTATAAATAGGCGTGTCTGGATAACTTGTAATGTAATCAAGTGAAAAAAACAAGATCAATCAAGTGAAAACAAAAAGTTAGTGGTAAAGGTTAGAATAAAAAACGAATCCAAGAAAGAAAAAAAACTCGTGAAGTGAGTGAGAGATAAAGTTAGTGTGAGTGCAAACCATGGCTTTGATGTTTCTAATGGCAGAGCCGATCTTTTTCAATGTCCTTTCAAAGGCTATGATGGGTGCAAAAACGGGACTGGAGGGAAGGGTTATTGAAGGTTTCACTTTTCAATCACTTGAGAAATTTACACTACAAAAATCTATAATTTTATAAAGAAAATCCATAATTTTGTAACACTCTGAACAAAAATTCCCAACTGACAGAGTCATAATCCTGAGATATGTCTAGTTTAATACCAACATTTCCACATCTTCTTTTGAATTTCATTTCATTCACCAGTTATGAGGCTAGCATAACTTGCTCATGAATACTTCTACCCTTAATGTATGCCACTTGCTGAGGTAAAACCAGTTTTGTTGAAACCGTCATCAAATAAATTTTCAAACCGCCACTAAATCCCATAGTTGGCACAGTGCTAGTTGTGATTATATTTGTAAAGATCTTAAATATGACATTACTTAGACCAATTGGTCTAAATTGATTTGTTTTTTTGCACCTTGAGTCTTTGGAAGTAAAACTTGAAAACTTGAGTTCATACCTTTGGGGATAAATCTTCTTTTCCAATAAAATTCAACAGCATCCACCATATTTTTTTGAATGATGTCCCAGCATCTTTTATAGAAAATTCCTGAGAAACCATCAAGTCAGGTGCACTATATGGATCAATATTAAAAACAACATTTCTGATTTCTTTAACTCCATGAATGGCATACAATTTTTCCCGATCTTCTTCACTTATGATTGTTGGAACAACATCTAACAATTCTTCAACAATATTAACATTTTTGAACACAAATTTATTTTGAAAGTGTTGAACCAAAGAATCTGCAATCTATTTTTGATCAACTATCACATTGCCATCTTCATTTTCAAGTTCACTTATTAGATTTTTAGAGTTCCTAATCTTCATTTTTGTATGGAAAAAACTTGTGTTAGGAGATCCTTCAGTAATCCACTTCACTATGGATTTCTGCCTGAGTAAAGTATTTAATTGTGATTCCCTGCTAACATGATCATTTTGAGCATGAAAAAGTTGACCCAAAATATCGGTGTTAAAAGGATCACTATCAAATAACTGCATTGCAACTTTAACTTTTTTTTTCTGCTTCTTGTATCTTCACATTCACATCCCCAAAGACTTTCCAGTTCCATTCATTTAAAACCTTTTTTAATTCTTTCAATTTATGTAAAAATTTATAGGCAGGATCACCTTCGACATGTTTATTCCAACATTCTGAAACCACTTGCAAAAAAACATGGATGACTGACCCACATCTTTTGAAATTTTCTAGGTACATTTTTAGGCTTTGGAATGTTTTCACAAACACCCAAAAGAGGAGAATGATATGATACCATCCTCATCCCAACTTTATATACCAATCACCATAAATTTGTAACCATTGTTGGTTGAATACCACCCTATTCAAATTTGCATAAAATTCTTCTACTACCATGTTGATCATTTGACTATGAATACTATAAACCATTTTGAGGAGCCTGTAGAAGTTCACAGTAGTTCAAACAATCATTAAATTTCAACATTACATTTCTATTAGGAAGCCTACCACCAATTATTTCTTCTTAACTTAAAACTGCATTAAAATCACCTAACACAATCCAAGGTTTATTCATTGCACTGATGAGTTCCATTTCCGACCATAAACTCTTCTCAAAAAAATTTTACATGAGCATGAACTCCAGATACTAGAACATCACCAATACTAACAGTTATCATTTGATTTGAAACAACAACAACTTGTAATTGAGATAAGCTCTTATTCCCGGAACAACTATATGTTCCCTTTATTACACGAATTTAAGTTATAAATTCCCATTATTAGCATCCCTGTTAAGTACAATTTATTAAAAAAAAAAAGAACTACAATTAATTTAAGGTTCCGCTACCCAGACTAAAGATGGATTAAACTGATTTACTAAAGACCAAAGTTTATCTTGAGCCCTTATTCTCCTTAGGCCTCTGGTGTTCCAAAAAGTTATCTTCATTATTTAGATGGGGGGTTTCTAGTAACCCCTTTACTAGGATTCTTCCTAAAATTATACTTATTATTCAATGGAGATGGAGAAATAACCTTTGTCTCCCAAGTTTCCCATCTATATCAATTGTTTTATAGTGCTGATTTAGGAGATCAAACTTTGTCAGATGAAAATGAGCGTTTATCCATGGTGATCTTTCTTGAATAAAGAGGCGATGTTTTCGCGTCAAGTATATTATGGTCCATAAAGTTTGTAATGAACAAGAGGAATCTCTTCGCAAAATGAAAAGTCAAGACGATGAATCATCGAAGATATTAACCGCGAAGAACGTAAAGATCATCCAAAGTAAGATAAATCTAACTGTTAAAAAGAACCATCTTAAAGAGGAACATGCACGGCTAAAAGAATCTTATGACGCCCTTATGAAAGAAAAGTTCTCCTCGCTCAGGATGAATGATCTCGTCTAAAGGGTTTGGTTGATGATGATTTTGATAAGGCTATGGAGGATATGAAAGATAGTAGTTTCGCTTTATCTCGATAGATTCTTTGTCAGAGAGAAGGTAGTCACACGTGGATGACTGCCTCAGTTTACTTGTCCTTTTCATTATTACTTAAATTTCATATTTCTTTTGTTGCGAAAACTTCGCTTCGATTATAATTCGATATTTTTATTGTAGAGTCTGGGAAACTGCACCAATCCACTATCTCTCAGCTGAGATCTGATTTGGCTAAGGTTTGCAAAGAACGTGCAAGACTCTCAACTATACTTACTGCTTCTGGAGATCAAGCAGAGATGAGATGTTCGTTCCTTCAAAGCTTCATGGAGGTTGGTACAAGAAATGTAGATAAAAGGGTCACTCGCGGTGCTTACGTCAAGGCTCAAACTCTTGTGAACAAAATTATCCTACAAAAATCACTTCCTTTGGTGATTGTTCCACCTCTTGACATAAGCGATGACGAACAGTTTCCTGAAGCTGATAGTGATTATGACTATCTGAGCGATGAGTAAGGAGGTCTTGAAGTTCCTCTTCAATAAAGTCATCTTGAAAAGGACAATTCTGGTGGAGACCTATCCAAAGATCCCATCAACGAAGTCAATGTTGAAGCTTCTGCTGTTAATCAAGATGTGTCTTATGATAGTGTTTAGTTTTTCTTTTTTCCTTTATTTTGGTGTTCAAGCTTACGACGCTCTTTCCCTATGGATCCATCAACTCGTACGCTCTATTACCAACTATTCTTTTTATTATGTAGGGTCCATCCCATCTTTTCTCTAACTTTCCATCTCCTCTTTTTTGGTAAGGCGGTATTTCTCTCAACACTAGCTCCCATGGCTAAAATTTTCTTTCTTTTACCCGCTTGTTATACTCTCTAGTTATTCTTTGATGGTAGTTTTCCATATGTTGTTAAGCAATTTCTCTACTTTCTTCTAGATCATCAAGCTTTGTTAAGATTAGATCCGCACTTAAATTCTTTTCCCATGCTTCTTTCTTAGTTGTAGGAATGATGACTTCAGTTGGCTACACCGCCTCTAATCCATATGTCAGACAAAAGGGTGACATTCTTGTAGCTTATGTCCTTGTTGTTCTATACGCCAAAACTTCATTGTGCACTTGTTCGTACCGTCCTTTATTGCATCCTTCCAATTTCTTCTTCAATATATCTGCAATCTAGTTTAAAATCTATAGAACAATCTAGGCTAACTACATTGAAATCATAAAAGTATTTATTAAGATCTTTAAATTTGATACAAAGTAATGAGAAAGCTCTAACTTGGGGAGAAAATAATATTTCTCTCACCTAAATATCTTGTCTAAACTCTCAAAAAGGCTCTCTCAAATACAAGGTAAAACGGTTCCTTATATAGGAGTTTACATAGTAGAGGACATCTAATAAATCCGCTATTTTCGGATCTGGCGTGCGTCATTAAGACATGCTTACATTGACCATTCTCGCACATACTCTATAATACCGCATGATTCTTCACACTTTACTCGTGACTATCTTTGATGTCATTCGGGATAAGCAATACGAGGTTCTATTCGTTTTGTATTAATGTTCGTTTCTTCGCACGTGTAATTGATGTGCGGTATTTTGTATCTAGATTATCTTTGGGCGAATTAAACAAAAGTACGCCAAGCTCCTCTTCCGATAACAAATTCTGATAATTTCATTTAGCACTAACATCACATTCATCTTAAAATGAGTAGGCTAGGAGGCTTACCTTTTTGAGCGTTGAGGCCCAAGGAATTAGTGTCCAGTTCCAAAGAGAAAATAAAATGAAATGGTATCATACAATAGTTTAAAAATAAAATATAATAACATTTAAAGAATAAAATATAAGAAATAAAAATTGATTGTATATATATTTAAGGGTAATTTTAGTCATTTACAAAATAAACTAAGGACAAAAAATATAAATCAATCATTAAATTTTGGTGGGACCACAACTTATGCTTTTGTAGCTTTTAAAAGCTCCTCCTCCCCATCTTTTAAAAATTGAGGAATCTGGGGATTGCTTTGAATAATAAGCACTTTGATTTTTTTTACCAAATACCAATTTCAAAAATTGTTGACATATAGGTTTTGAAAGTGCTTTTAAAAAAAATAAAAACATTACCAAACCCAGCCTAACTTTCCAAATCAAACGCGCTTTCCGTTTTTTTCAAATTAATACTAATAGATTTGAAACACGCCCTTTTGAATTTGCATTACAGATTTAGATTTTTCGGAAATCTTTAGGATTTGCTGGTAAATTTTGCAAATCTAAAATATTCATTCCTTCCAAAATCGCATCTTTATTTACACCTAAAATATCTCCCACAGAATCCGAATTTTAATAGTTATTAACCAAAATCACGGGAAGGATTACTTTCCAAAACTCGGTATGGGATTGCTGGAAAATCTTATGAGATTTGACGTAACTCCAAGATATTGTTTGGAAAACAACGGAACTTAATGTTTAGTCTGTACAATTTTCAAGGTTTATATGTTAAAGATATTTAGTAATAGTAATTTGTGATTTTTCTAGAGAAATCTAGTGAAGCCTTGATCGGTCAAGTCAAGTAAGCTTCTAGAAGGTCTAGAACTATCTAGCTAGGTCGTACAAGAGCTAGGCTAGTCGATAAATATCTAGAGAATTCTGTCTCTATTAATTTCTTTCTTTCTTGGTCAATAAAGAAGGGTAAAAGATCACATTTGTTTTGAATATTCTAGAGTAAACTAGAATGGAGTTGGTCTATAAATAGGCGTGTCTGGATAACTTGTAATGTAATCAAGTGAAAAAAACAAGATCAATCAAGTGAAAACAAAAAGTTAGTGGTAAAGGTTAGAATAAAAAACGAATCCAAGAAAAAAAAAAAACTCGTGAAGTGAGTGAGAGATAAAGTTAGTGTGAGTGCAAACCATGGCTTTGATGTTTCTAATGGCAGAGCCGATCTTTTTCAATGTCCTTTCAAAGGCTATGATGGGTGCAAAAACGGGATTGGAGGGAAGGGGTTATTGAAGGTTTCACTTTTCAATCACTTGAGAAATTTACACTACAAAAATCCATAATTTTATAAAGAAAATCCATAATTTTGTAACACTCTGAACAAAAATTCCCAACTGACAGAGTCATAATCCTGAGATATGTCTAGTTTAATACCAACATTTCCACATCTTCTTTTGAATTTCATTTCATTCACCAGTTATGAGGCTAGCATAACTTGCTCATGAATACTTCTACCCTTAATGTATGCCACTTGCTGAGGTAAAACCAGTTTTGTTGAAACCGTCATAAAATAAATTTTCAAACCGCCACTAAATCCCATAGTTGGCACAGTGCTAGTTGTGATTATATTTGTAAAGATCTTAAATATGACATTACTTAGACCAATTGGTCTAAATTGATTTGCAGTTTTTGCACCTTGAGTCTTTGGAAGTAAAACTTGAAAACTTGAGTTCATACCTTTGGGGATAAATCTTCTTTTCCAATAAAATTCAACAGCATCCACCATATTTTTTTGAATGATGTCCCAGCATCTTTTATAGAAAATTCCTGAGAAACCATCAAGTCAGGTGCACTATATGGATCAATATTAAAAACAACATTTCTGATTTCTTTAACTCCATGAATGGCATACAATTTTTCCCGATCTTCTTCACTTATGATTGTTGGAACAACATCTAACAATTCTTCAACAATATTAACATTTTTGAACACAAATTTATTTTGAAAGTGTTGAACCAAAGAATCTGCAATCTATTTTTGATCAACTATCACATTGCCATCTTCATTTTCAAGTTCACTTATTAGATTTTTAGAGTTCCTAATCTTCATTTTTGTATGGAAAAAACTTGTGTTAGGAGATCCTTCAGTAATCCACTTCACTATGGATTTCTGCCTGAGTAAAGTATTTAATTGTGATTCCCTGCTAACATGATCATTTTGAGCATGAAAAAGTTGACCCAAAATATCGGTGTTAAAAGGATCACTATCAAATAACTGCATTGCAACTTTAACTTTTTTTTCTGCTTCTTGTATCTTCACTTTCACATCCCCAAAGACTTTCCAGTTCCATTCATTTAAAACCTTTTTTAATTCTTTCAATTTATGTAAAAATTTATAGGCAGGATCACCTTCGACATGTTTATTCCAACATTCTGAAACCACTTGCAAAAAACATGGATGACTGACCCACATCTTTTGAAATTTTCTAGGTACATTTTTAGGCTTTGGAATGTTTTCACAAACACCCAAAAGAGGAGAATGATATGATACCATCCTCATCCCAACTTTATATACCAATCACCATAAATTTGTAACCATTGTTGGTTGAATACCACCCTATTCAAATTTGCATAAAATTCTTCTACTACCATGTTGATCATTTGACTATGAATACTATAAACCATTTTGAGGAGCCTGTAGAAGTTCACAGTAGTTCAAACAATCATTAAATTTCAACATTACATTTCTATTAGGAAGCCTACCACCAATTATTTCTTCTTAACTTAAAACTGCATTAAAATCACCTAACACAATCCAAGGTTTATTCATTGCACTGATGAGTTCCATTTCCGACCATAAACTCTTCTCAAAAAAAATTTACATGAGCATGAACTCCAGATACTAGAACATCACCAATACTAACAGTTATCATTTGATTTGAAACAACAACAACTTGTGGCTGAGATAAGCTCTTATTCCAGAACAACTATATGTTCCCTTTATTACCTGAATTTAAGTTATAAATTCCCATTATTAGCATCCCTGTTAAGTACAATTTATTAAAAAAAAAAAGAACTACAATTAATTTAAGGTTCCGCTACCCAGACTAAAGATGGATTAAACTGATTTACTAAAGACCAAAGTTTATCTTGAGCCCTTATTCTCCTTAGGCCTCTGGTGTTCCAAAAAGTTATCTTCATTATTTAGATGGGGGGTTTCTAGTAACCCCTTTACTAGGATTCTTCCTAAAATTATACTTATTATTCAATGGAGATGGAGAAATAACCTTTGTCTCCCAAGTTTCCCATCTATATCAATTGTTTTATAGTGCTGATTTAGGAGATCAAACTTTGTCAGATGAAAATGAGCGTTTATCCATGGAGAAGCGATCTTTCTTGAATAAAGAGGCGATGTTTTCGCGTCAGTATATTATGGTCCATAAAGTTTGTAATGATCAAGAGGAATCTCTTCGCAAAATGAAAAGTCAGCACGACGAATCATCGAAGATATTAACCGCGAAGAACGTAAAGATCATCCAAAGTAAGATAAATCTAACTGTTAAAAAGAACCATCTTAAAGAGGAACATGCACGGCTAAAAGAATCTTATGACGCCCTTATGAAAGAAAAGTTCTCCCTCGCTCAGGATGAATGATCTCGTCTAAAGGGTTTGGTTGATGATGATTTTGATAAGGCTATGGAGGATATGAAAGATAGTAGTTTCGCTTTATCTCGATAGATTCTTTGTCAGAGAGAAGGTAGTCACACGTGGATGACTGCCTCAGTTTACTTGTCCTTTTGATTATTACTTAAATTTCATATTTCTTTTGTTGCGAAAACTTCGCTTCGATTATAATTCGATATTTTTATTGTAGAGTCTGGGAAACTGCACCAATCCACTATCTCTCAGCTGAGATCTGATTTGGCTAAGGTTTGCAAAGAACGTGCAAAACTCTCAACTATACTTACTGCTTCTGGAGATCAAGCAGAGATGAGATGTTCGTTCCTTCAAAGCTTCATGGAGGTTGGTACAAGAAATGCAGATAAAAGGGTCACTCGTGGTGCTTACGTCAAGGCTCAAACTCTTGTGAACAAAATTATCCTACAAAAATCACTTCCTTTGGTGATTGTTCCACCTCTTGACATAAGCGATGACGAACAGTTTCCTGAAGCTGATAGTGATTATGACTATCTGAGCGATGAGTAAGGAGGTCTTGAAGTTCCTCTTCAATAAAGTCATCTTGAAAAGGACAATTCTGGTGGAGACCTATCCAAAGATCCCATCAACGAAATCAATGTTGAAGCTTCTGCTGTTAATCAAGATGTGTCTTATGATAGTGTTTAGTTTTTCTTTTTTCCTTTATTTTGGTGTTCAAGCTTATGACGCTCTTTCCCTATGGATCCATCAACTCGTACGCTCTATTACCAACTATTATTTTTATTATGTAGGGTCCATCCCATCTTTTCTCTAACTTTCCATCTCCTCTTTTTTGGTAAGGCGGTATTTCTCTCAACACTAGCTCCCATGGCTAAAATTTTCTTTCTTTTACCCGCTTGTTATACTCTCTAGTTATTCTTTGATGGTAGTTTTCCATATGTTGTTAAGCAATTTCTCTACTTTCTTCTAGATCATCAAGATTTGTTAAGATTAGATCCGCACTTAAATTCTTTTCCCATGCTTCTTTCTTAGTTGTAGGAATGATGACTTCAGTTGGCTACACCGCCTCTAATCCATATGTCAGACAAAAGGGTGACATTCTTGTAGCTTATGTCCTTGTTGTTCTATACGCCAAAACTTCATTGTGCACTTGTTCGTACCGTCCTTTATTGCATCCTTCCAATTTCTTCTTCAATATATCTGCAATCTAGTTTAAAATCTATAGAACAATCTAGGCTAACTACATTGAAATCATAAAAGTATTTATTAAGATCTTTAAATTTGATACAAAGTAATGAGAAAGCTCTAACTTGGGGAGAAAATAATATTTCTCTCACCTAAATATCTTGTCTAAACTCTCAAAAAGGCTCTCTCAAATAAAAGGTAAAACGGTTCCTTATATAGGAGTTTACATAGTAGAGGACATCTAATAAATCCGCTATTTTCGGATCTGGCGTGCGTCATTAAGACATGCTTACATTGACCATTCTCGCACATACTCTATAATACCGCATGATTCTTCACACTTTACTCGTGACTATGCTGATGTCATTCAGGATAAGCAATACGAGGTTCTATTCGTTTTGTATTAATGTTCGTTTCTTCGCACGTGTAATTGATGTGCGGTATTTTGTATCTAGATTATCTTTGGGCGAATTAAACGAAGTACGCCAAGCTCCTCTTCCGATAACAAATTCTGATAATTTCATTTAGCACTAACATCAGCATTCATCTTAAAATGAGTAGGCTAGGAGGCTTACCTTTTTGAGCGTTGAGGCCCAAGGAATTAGTGTCCAGTTCCAGAGAAAATAAAATGAAATGGTATCATACAATAGTTTAAAAATAAAATATAATAACATTTAAAGAATAAAATATAAGAAATAAAAATTGATTGTATATATATTTAAGGGTAATTTTAGTCATTTACAAAATAAACTAAGGACAAAAAATATAAATCAATCATTAAATTTTGGTGGGACCACAATTTATGCTTTTGTAGCTTTTAAAAGCTCCTCCTCCCCATCTTTTAAAAATTGAGGAATCTGGGGATTGCTTTGAATAATAAGCACTTTGATTTTTTTTACCAAATACCAATTTCAAAAATTGTTGACATATAGGTTTTGAAAGTGCTTTTAAAAAAAATAAAAACATTACCAAACCCAGCCTAACTTTCCAAATCAAACGCGCTTTCCGTTTTTTTCAAATTAATACTAATAGATTTGAAACACGCCCTTTTGAATTTGCATTACAGATTTAGATTTTTCGGAAATCTTTAGGATTTCTTTGGTAAATTTTGCAAATCTAAAATATTCATTCCTTCCAAAATCGCATCTTTATTTACACCTAAAATATCTCCCAAGAATCGAATTTTAATAGTTATTAACCAAAATCACGGGAAGGATTACTTTCCAAAACTCGGTATGGGATTGCTGGAAAATCTTATGAGATTTGACGTAACTCCAAGATATTGTATCATTCCAAATCTTGGTTAATTACTCGGGATCTCGTTTGCTTATTAACGACTTTAGAGACCCAAATATTTAGTATTATTCTCTCTAGGAAAAGGGTGCTCCTTTATATACCTCCTTTAAACACCGACTTTTTCTTTCTACCCTCTAAGATAATCTTTCTTGCCCACCAAACTTTTTTTTTTTTTTTCATACCCCCATAAATTGTCGATGTCTATTCATAAACTGTTATTCTATCTTCTACACTAGAGTTTTTGGTGAAGACTTGTGAGATACGTCACATCGATCACACGAAATCTAATTTGAAAAAATTGATGTGTATCTTAGATGAAATTTGACATTTATCTCCATACACATATCACCGGAGAAATTCTAAAAAGGGTTTAAAAGTTTCAAATTTTGATGGGTTTCAATGAAATTCATTCTCCAACCATGATATCTTAAACCAATGTATAGATGACCTTGGGTAGATAATGTCAAGTTTTACACATTCCTGGTGACATTTCTTACCATCCTAGTCAGTTTTTAATTAATAGAATTGACTTTAATATATTAACTAACCATTTTTAGTTTTAGCAAAATCTTAATTATGAAAAATAAAAATTATACTAATTAAATGAAGAGGTTACATGTTATTTGTGTTGCCGCGTAGGAAGTACACACAATCTCCCACCCTTAAAGGCCTTGAAAAAATATGCTCTCAAGTTAAACGGTGATGAAACCCTCGCTTCCTATTGGTCTAGAAAGGTCTTTCCTAATGCAGAAGCTACGACGAGGACACTTGGCATAATTCTATTGGTTGTAATAATTAAAATTTGGTTACAATTTGGATATCTCAAATACTTAACTGCTCGTTATTAACGATGTTGAAAAAAAAGTAGGTGGACAATACTTATATTAGAATTTAAACTTGAATTATTTAGTTACACCGTGTTTACACCTATACTTAACTGTACTTTAGTAAGGGTGGACAAAAATCACATCCACACCGTTAAAAAAAAAACAACAACAACAACCTGAAACTCTTAAAAAGCACACACCAAAAAAATAAAAATAAAAAATCGAATGAGTTTGTTCCCAAAAAGGAATTGGCTTAAACCATACAATTACGGAGCCTTTGATCATTAACTTAAACCTAAATCATGGAAGCCTTCGATCATCATGAGCACCGCTAGGAGTTTGAGGATGGATCAATGAGATTATTTTATTTGTTGTTCTTGATAATTGTTAATGTTTGGAAACCCTAAAGTCAGAGTTATTCAGGTACAATTTAATTCTCTTACAGGAAGAGAACCTAAATTTTGAATTTTGATTCGTTGTTTTTGAGAAAAAACCCAAATTTACTATTTGGATTTGTAATTGGGTTTTGAAATTCTGGGTTTGTTTGTGGCATTGTTTATATTTGGTATCAATAATCCTGTTAATCCTGGTGTCGATGAATTTGTTGAAATTTTGTAGGGCGGCTGGGGAGATAGAAAAACCACTTGCAACAGAATGCAGTAAGATCCAATATTGGGGAGAATGCTATCATTCATCTTTAATCCTTGGTTTGGTCATCTTCCAAGAGAGCCTTGAACTTACTAATCTGATGTCGCTTCAACTCAAACGAAATCATTTTGGGATAATTAGACTTTAGTACTCAGGTTTAGACCAACACTAGGCTTTGGTCTAACATTTGTCCAACATTAGGGCTTGGTACCTGGACCTGACGTTGACCACGATTGACTAGGTTAAGTCCTGACTTCTGGTTAATAATTATTAAAAAAAATATATAAATTCATATTGTCAAAGTAGTTTACCATCATACCCTCCCATTCATTAATATTTACAAAATTCTCAGACCTTAGATAACGAAAATATATCTTTTCTTATTTTCCTTCACCGCTGCAATCACTTCTCTGTATTCATCTCCCTGTCATTAAAATCATTTCTCTTTTTCTTTATTTTTCTTGTGGTTGAGGGTGAGAATATGTGAAGGTATTCAAATACTAGGTATTTAAGTCGTAGAGGCGAAGTATTCAAATCGATGAAATTAGGGTTTATAGATTCAAAACCAGAAGAACATGTTAATTAGAGAAATTGAAATTAGGGTTTTCTTTTGGAAATCGATTTAATGATGGATAAGAAGAGATTGATGATTATGATGATTATTTGTGAAAGCGGACCGATATTGCTGAACTCAAATTTGAAAAAGGGGATGAATTTGAGATGCGAAAGAATTTGGGGAATTAATTTAGGGTTTCGTCTTAGAGTTAGTGATGAAGATTGTTGGGTATTTAGTGATGAAGAAGGGTTATTGTAAAACTGATGTTGTTGAGTTAAATTGATAAAATATTGAAAAGGTAAGGGTTATAAAACTCATAGAAGAATTAGAAGATGAAAATGATGTTCCTAAGGGAGTGATTAAAGTTGGGTATTGAGTAAATGAATGGATTATGGCAGAATTTCTGGTGATGGGGTGATTAATTCCAAGATTTGAAATGGTAATTTAGGGTTTCTATAGAATTGGTTGGTGGTTCAACAATTCATAGGATGTTAAGGTTTGGGTAAGTCCCTAACTTGCTTTAATTTCAGTATTTTGAATTGAATTGATTGAACTAGTTAGTAGAATGTAGTTGTGGTTGTGGTGATTGTGAAGTTGCAGGTGATATAATGGTGGTTAGGTACAAATTGTGGTGGTACTGAGTTTACAGTGAAGGGTTGAATTGGTGGTGAATTATAAAAGTTGTTAGTGGAGATGTGATATGTAGTGTTTCCTAAAATAAAATTTGGCTCGGTAGTTTGTACAACTGAATCATGATGAATGATATAATTGATGAGTTTAAAGGGAATTGAAGCTATAGGTGTATGTTAGGTTGTTGCAGGTGGCATGGTGGTGTTAACGGTGAAACTACAGGTGGAAGTGTAATTGATAAAGATAGCAGTGGAGTTTAGAATGTATATAATGGATGTGTACTCAAGGTGAAAGGTATGGGTTGATGACGGAACTGGAAGCATCGAATTGTTGTTGGAAGTTATTGAAAACTGGAACTACAAGTGGAGGAGTGGTGAAACTATTAGAGTGAATATTACAAAGAATAAGTAGATATTGTAAGTGATTGTGGTGTATTGTGGATTACCTGAAATGGTTATGGCATTGCCGGTATTAGGAATTGAAGGTAGATATATAAGGAGAAATGGAGGTGGTAACACCAGTATTTTTCTTCACCATTTGATCCGAGTAAAGAAAAAATATAGTCGAGATTCTAAAGAATCGAGATGGCACTAGCATGGAGCTAGACAAGAAAGGAGAAGAATTCCATATCTTTGAATGAGCCTTCTGTCGGAGATAAGAGAGAAAAAAATGGAGACATCAGGACCGTAAGATTATTTATTTTCTTTATAACTGTTGGATACTTCAAGGGTATAATTGTAAACTCAGTAATGTAAAATATTTTTATTTCATAAATTTAATTAAAGTCTGGTCATTAACAGTCAACGTGGGTCAACGTCTGGTCCAGGTACCAAACCCTAACGTTGGACAAATGTTAGACAAAAGCCTAGTGTTGGTCTAAACCTGAGTACTAAACTCCAATTATCCCAATCATTTTCCATGGTCCATTCACACCGTGCGAGGATCGAACATCTAAGCCACTAAGTTGTTGCAAACTCCAAGCATTGCACCAGCGAAAACACAAGCAGACCTACATTTTATGTTATCATTATTTCAACTCATGCATCCGTCCCACCCCCAGTAATCAAATTATTGGATTTAGGCATCCATATTGGGATTTAAAAGGAAGGTCTCTACGCCTGGTGCGTAGCACGGGCACAAATCTAGTGACCATTAATTGGAGAAGTTCTTAGTTTCCACCAACAAAACTCATCCCAAAATTTATATATTTTTGATCGACTAAACCCGATCGACAAAATTAATTTATTTTTGATCGCCATCTTAATGACAAGGAAGTTAGTCAATTTGGTGAACTTCTGCAGGTGGTTGGAGAGAATCCTCCTAATACTGATGATAGATGGGATCTTTTTTCAGTAAAGTCCCCGTTCAACAACAATAAGTTTATCATCGTGAGTTGTTATTTTTACCCCAAGTTAGTCAGTGCTGACTCCATTAGATTTCAAGAGTTTTCAGATTCTCCCGAGCTTCCTTGACAGCTTTTTCTAGCTCCTCACCTTCTTTGAGGAATGCGTTCAAAATTGAAGGTTGACACTGAAATAGAAGATGGTAAATCAAAATCAATGTTCTCTTCAAACAGAATAAGAAAAGGGTGCTGAAGTATCAAGGAACAAATAGTTACTTTGTCATCAGCGTACCTTGCCCAGAAACGTGCTTGTGCCTTCCCGGAAGGATCTTCAGGAAACATGAGATACTGCTTCCAAGTTTCGTCCACGTACTCAAGTATAACTAGAGACTCTACAACGGGTCTCCCATAGTGGACAAGTACTGGGACTCTTGTTCTTATGATCTTTATCTATGTATTCATATTCAACTCCTTTGATTTTGAGAACCCACTCAACTCAAAGAGAAAAAGGACTTGCCCAATATCCAAGATTGTTGAAGGTTAAACCAAGATAGTATATATGGAAGGTGCCAGTTTTAGGAAACTGGACAATATATGGAAGGTGCCAATTTTAGGAAACTGGACAATATAAGGAAGGTGCCATTTTTAGGAAACTGGTTTATATTTGGAAGGTGTCACTATTAGGAGACTTTATTATCGAGAAGTTTGTTAGGCTTAAGAATTCTATGTTTAGAGTTTGAGTTTTTTTTAGGAAAGAGTTTTTCTTAGTCGTCAAGTCTGTTAAACAATATATATAGGCTGTTGAGCCATGAGCTTTAATCACATCAATTAAGAAAATCTTGTTTGAGTTTAGTCCTGTGTTCTTTTCATTAAGTCTTTGATATCATATTTTCTACATCAGGTATCAGAGCACTGGTATCATATTCTAAGGATGTGGGTATGAGAAGTTAAGTTAAAGAAGATGACGAGTTTAAGTTCGATCAAGGTACCTGTGTTTGAAGGTAAAAACTTTGAACACTGGAGGTTGCAGATGGATAATATTTTGACATACCAAGAGGTATGGGATATTGTGAAAGATGGTTATGTAGAACCAGCATAAGGAGATGTAGTTGAAGGAGTTGCGTTAACTCTATTGAATGACAACAGAAAGAAGAATTCTAAAGCTACTTATATTCTTCATCAGGGTATTCATGAATCTCTCATGGATAGAGTTATCTACATCAAAGAAGTTAAAAGAGCATGGGATGGTTTGGTTATCTATTATACAGGATCTGACAAGGTCAAGAAGGTTAGGTTGCAAACTCTGAAGAGAAAGTATGAATTGCTGCAGATGGAGAGTACTGAAACAATATCATATTTTTTCTCAAAGATCTTGAATCTTGCCAATGAGATGAAAGCTAATGGTGATACTCTAGAAGATTCAACAGTTGTTGAGAAGATATTAAGAAGCTTAACAGAGAAATTTGAATCCAAAGTTACTACTATAGAAGAATGCAACACAGTTGCAACAATGACTCTTAATGAGTTTTCGGGTTCATTACAAGCTTATGAACAAAGGTTGTTGGAGAAGACAGTTGCTGCAAAACAATTTGAAGAAGCTCTTCAAAGTCAAGTTAACTGGAGGAGCAATCAAGGAAAACCAAATGCTGGAAGTTTTCAAAGAAGAAATAATAATGGAGGGAGATCTGGAGGTATCAAGTAAGAAAACCAGTTGACAGATCAAAAGTTCATTGTTATAATTGTGGAGATTTTGGGCACTTTTCTACAGAGTGTTCTCAACCTAGAAAGACTACTAAAAATAATTATAGATCAAATTTCAAAGCTAATATTGTTGAAAGTCAAGAAGAAGAATAATAAGAACAAAATACTGAGAATGTGTTACTAGCATGTCATACGTGGAGAAGAACAACCACAAGCGAAGTGGTATTTAGATACAGGTTGTAGTAATCATATGTGTGGAAGAAAAGATTTGTTTGATAAACTCGATGAGTCTGTCAGATCAACAATGAAGTTTGGCAACAGTTCTACAATTCATGTTATGGGAAAATGAAGAATTGGAATTCTTCTCAAGAATGGTTCTAAGGCATACATCATGGATGTATTTTATGTTCCTGGTTTACATCAAAATCTGTTAAGTATGGGTCAGTTGTCTGAAATAGGATATTCTATGAATATTTACAGTGGTTTGTGCGTCATCAGAGATAGAAGAAGAAGATTGATAGCTAAAGTTCAGATGACAAAGAACAAGTTATTTCCTTTAAACATTCAACATCAGAAGGAAACTTGTTATAGTACCAGTATGCATAATGACTCTTGGTTGTGGCATAAGAGAATGGGACATGTGAACTTTAATGTTTACAAGTTTTAGCAAAGAAGGAGATGGTGTCAGGATTGCCTTTTATTGAACTCCCAGACTCAAGATGTGAAAATTGTATCTTTGGCAAGCAGCACAGAGATCCATTCCCAGTCAACAAAGCCAGAAGAGCTGAACAACAATTGGATATTGTCCATAGTGATTTGTGTGGTCCTATTGAAGTAACTTCACATGGAGGTAATAATTATTTTATAACTTTCATTGATGATTTTAGTAGAAAAGCATGGGTTTATTTACTTAAACAAAAGAGTGATGCATTCCAAGCTTTTAGAAGTTTCAAAGCTTATGCTGAGAAACAAATTGGTAAGAGTATCAAGATTTTGAGAATTGATAGAGGAACTGAGTACACTGTTTTTGAAAAATTTATGGAAGAGCATGGCATTCAACATCATCTAAAAACAAGATATACACCACAACAGAATGGAGTTGCAGAGAGGAATAATAGAACCATAATGGAGATGGCAAGAAAAATTAGAAGAACAAAAGATTTACCAAAAAGTTTTTGGGGTTATGCAGTTGAAACAGCTGTGTATTTACTCAACAGATGTCCTACAAATAGTTTGAACAACAAAACACCAGAAGAAGCATGGAGAGGAGTAAGACCAAGTGTAAGACATCTTAGAATTTTTGGGTGCATTGCATATGCACATGTGCTAAAAGAATTGAGAAAGAAGCTGGATGATAAGAGTGAAAAATGTATTTTTGTTAGTTACAGTTCAGTGACCAAAGGATACAAGTTATATAATCCAGAAACTAGAAAGATAGTTATAAGTAGAGATGTGATATTTGATGAAGATTCAAAATGGAATTGGAATGATGAATCAACAGCCAGTGTTGATCCTCATAAAAATGGGTCAACAAGGGATATTGATCCACATGCTGCTGTCAGAACTGTTCCAATTGAAGTTGAAGAAGAAGTGCAAGATCAAGATAATGTAGAAGAACAACATGAAGAAACAAGAACAGGAGCAGGAGCAGTACAACAATAAGAAACTACAAGACCAAGAAGAAAATATGTTATACCTGCTAGGTTGAATGATTATGTTTTAACAAGAGATGATGAAGAGGATGATGATGACGTGATGAACTTTGCATTGTTTGGAGATTGTGATCCTGTAACTCATGAAGAAGCATCTAAAGAAAAAAGTTGGATTCAAGCCATGAATGAAGAACTAAAGTCAATTGAGAAGAATGACACATGGGAATTAACAGAACTTCCACCAGGAAAGAAAACCATTGGTGTTAAGTGGGTTTATAAAAAAAAAAAAAAGGCAAATGGAGAAATAGAGAGAAAGAAATCAAGGTTAGTTGCTAAGGGATATATACAGAGAAGAGGAGTTGATTATTCAGAAGTTTTTGCACCAGTTGCAAGACTTGACACAGTAAGGATGATTATTGCTTTAGCTGCACAAAAGCAATGGAAGATTTTTCAGATGGATGTGAAGTCAACATTCTTGAATGGAGTTTTGGAAGAAGAAGTTTATGTAGAGAAACCAGCTGGCTACATTATGGTGGGGAAGGAGAATAAAGTATACAAGCTAAACAAAGCTTTGTATGGTTTGAAACAAGCTCCAAGAGCTTGGTATACAAGAATAGATTCTTATTTTCTCAAGAAGGGTTTTACAAGATGTCCACATGAGCATACTCTGTATTTGAAAGATGATGGTGCTGACAATCATATCATTGTGTGTCTGTATGTGGATGATCTCATATTTACTAGAAATAGTACTGAGATGATCAATGAATTCAGGGAGGATATGGTGAAAGAGTTTTAGATGACAGATCTTGGTTTGATGTCATATTTTCTTGGTATTGAAGTGTAGCAAAATGAAAGGGGAATTTTTATTAATCAATAAAGATATGCTGAAGGAATTTTTAAGCGTTTCAAGATGGATGATTGTAATTCAATCTTAACACCAGTAGAAGAAAGGTTGAAGTTGACAAAAGATGGATTAGGAGAGCTTGTAAATTCAACAGATTTTAAAGGTCTTGTTGGATGTTTAAGATATTTGACTGCTACAAGACCTGATATCATGTATGCAGTTGGTATGGTTAGTAGGTTCATGGAAGCTCCTATACAATCACATTTATAGGATGCAAAATGTATTCTGAGGTATGTAAAAGGAACAATAAGTATGGGAATATTTTATACTATCTCAGAAGATCCAAAGTTAGTTGGTTTCACAGATAGTGATTGGGCTGGAGATACATAAGGAAGAAAGAGTACATCAGGTTATGGATTTTAGTTGGGAACTGGGTTTTTCTCTTGGTCATCTAAGAAGCAACAAGTTGTTGAATTGTCTACAACAGAAGCTGAATATATAGCTGCTAGCAACTGTGCTACACAAGATGTATGGTTAAGAATGATGTTGAAGTCTTTGTTTGAAGAACCGAAGACACCAACAACAATAGTTTGTGATAACAAGTCTACAATATCACTAACTAAGAATCCAGTGTTTCATGGGAGAAGTAAACACATTGATCTTAAGTATCATTATATTAGAGAACTAGTCAGTAACAAGGAGGTTTTTGTGGAGTTTGTTGAAAGCAAAGAACAAGTTGCAGATATTTTCACCAAGTCTTTGAAGTCTAACACTTTCATCTACTTGCGTGGAAAACTTGGAATGATTAGTAAAGGCAATCTTGGTTTAAGGGAGGATGTTGAAGGTTAAACCAAGATAGTATATATGTAAGGTGTCAGTTTTAGGAAACTGGACAATATATAGAAGGTGCCAGTTTTAGGAAACTGGACAATATAAGGAAGGTGCCATTTTTAGGAAACTGGTTTATATTTGGAAGGTGTCACTATTAGGAAACTTTATTATCGAGAAGTTTGTTAGGCTTAAGAATTCTATGTTTAGAGTTTGAGTTTTTTTTTTTAGGAAAGAGTTTTTCTTAGTCATCAAGTCTGATAAACAATATATATAGGCTATTGAGCCATGAGCTTTAATCACATCAATTAAGAAAAGCTTGTTTGAGTTTAGTCCTGTGTTCTTTTCATTAAGTCTTTGATATCAGATTTTCTACAAAGATTCCAAATAGCTTCACATCATCTTTCGCTATTCTTTTCCTTCATATCTTTCTTTACTCTTAAAAGCGAAAGGACTCTTATTTATACTTTTCTTAATTAGTGATCTCATTAAAGTGGATCAAGAAGCTTCCCTTCCATCTTTTGAGAGACATAGTGTTGTCATTCCAGGATAAAGTATATTGCATATCTCTTCATATTTTCTATCTTTACTCTAGAGTATACAATATATCTCTACGTATATATTAGTTTCCCTACATGTAACATATTGTGTAATATTCTCATTTACTTTCTAGTCTTGTATCTTTTGTATAAGTAGGAACTGTGTTCCATTGTAATATACACAATCAATATACAGAACTTGATTCCATGACTAATCTTGTCATGGCATCAGAGCCAAAGACGATCAATTCTAGACTTCCATTTGGACACTTAGATCCGACGACTATACTATCCAGTCTTCTTTTCTCTTAACAATGCAAGATAAACCCAGTCTTCCTTATCGTTTGAAATCCATTACCGAGGCTTTATTATCATCAACGAGAATTCATTTTCGTGAGTTATCATTTACCATGTATGCTATCAGTCAAGCTCCGTCAGTTCCAAGTGACTACATCTGACCAGGTACATACTTAAAATCTTCTGGTTCTACTAAAAATAGCATGGTTGACATACAAAATATGATTTTATAGAATTTACCGGTTAGTGATTGTTCTACTATTTGTTCCGTTATTTCTGTTCCTTCAACAAATTTTTCAGCTGGTTGGTTTCTTGATTCTGGGACATCAAATCATATGAATTATGATTCACGTCATTTTGAACATTTAGTTCCAATTACTTACTTGAAATCCATACAAAAGATGGAACATGTCTTCAAGCTAGTCATATTGGTGTAGTCAAATTTGCAAAAGAAATTAATGTTCCCGATGCTCTACTTGTTCCCAAGCTTACAATGAATCTTATATCATCAGGACAACTATGTATTCAGGGTTTTGACACTGAAATATCAGTTTATGGTTGTATTATTCGGGATCGCTTAACAAGAAAAAAAGTTAGAACATGTCGTATATTTGGTCGTTTATTTCTCCTCGACATACTATAGATACCCAAACAGTCAGGTACATCATTTCTTGCTGCATCTGTACCTAGTTCATCTTCTTTTATGTCTTGGCATTCTCGATTAGGACACTTTCATTCCTTCGTCTTTCTTACATGGTCAGTAAAGGTTTCTTAGGGGGTAAAAAATTAGATAAAGAACCTCATTGCATTTCTTGTAAGTTGGCAAAACAACCTGCTCTCTCTTTCAGTCAAAGCACAACCTCTTCTGCAACACCTTTTGATCTTGTTCATTCTGATATTTGGGGGAAATCACCGATTCCAACCAAAGTAGGAGCCTCATACTATGTTATATTTGTCGATGACTATTCCCGCTATACATGGATCTATTTATTTCATCAAGATCAGAGTTCTTGAAAATATACATAGAATTTTCTACCATGGTGAAAACCCAATTTTCAAAAGTTATTAAGATTTTTCGTGCCGATCAAGCAGGAGAGTATATATCAGATCCATTTACAAATTTTCTTAAATCAGAAGGTACTTTACTCCAGTTATCTTGTACATAGACTCCACAACAAAATGGTGTTGCAGAGAGAAAACACCATCATAATATCGAAATTGGTCGTACACAATTGATTTCCTCATCTGTTCCGTCCAACATTTTGGAGGAATCCGCTCTTACTGTTATGAATGCCTTTATGGATGTTTACCTGATTAATCTGAGCTTTGTACTTTTGGATCAACCTGTTTTGTACTTCTTCCCGAGCGAGAACATAATAAATTGAGTAAGAAGAATGTTATTTGTGTCTTCTTAGGGTACAATATTCATTAGAAAGGATATCGGTGTTATGATCCAGAAAGTAGAAAATTGCGTATCTCTCGCCATGTTACAGTTTGGGAGAAGATACCATTTTGGTCTCTTCCAAATAGTAAGTCATCATCCTATGAAAGATTCACATACATGGATCCATTTTAAGATTCCTCAAAATCTATAACTGTTAGTATTCCTGATACTTCTATTGGGACTTCTTCCTTCATTACTGATACTCTAGATGTGCCTGAATCCTTGTTGAATCACTCTATGTATCATCCTTATTTTTCTTCTCCGGAACAGGATCCTGCTCCTGAAGAGATTACTTTAGCTCCTCGAGAAAGGCATCCACCATCTAAGTATTCTGACTATCATTGTTATCTTTCAACTATTTTACCCTTATATGAACCTAATATTTACAAGGAAGCATCAGCAATTCCAGAATGGAAACACTCAATGAAGGAAGAATTAATTGCTCTTTGAACATATGAAATGTTATGGAAAATATGTAGTAGGGTGCAGAATATGGACAATATTGATTATGAGGAAACATTTGCTAAAGGTTATACTCGAATATGGATTGATTATGAGGAAACATTTCAAGACTGTATTCTTGTACTCTTGTTGTTGCTGCTCATGGATTGGATCTTCACCAAATGGATGTTACAAATTCCTTCCTTCACGGAGACCTTGAAGAAGAAGTATACATGCGGCCACCTCCAGGATTTCCTCATTCCCCAAATCAAGTCTATAAGCTTCGTCGAGCATTATATGGTCTCAAACAAGCACCTCGTGCTTGGTTTAAGAAGTTCGGCAGTGCTATTATTCAATATGGATTCACTCAAAGTGCATATGACTCTGCCATGTTCCTTAGAAGGTCGTATAAAGGTATTGTTATTCTTCGTCTCTATGTTGATGACATGGTTATAACTGGGAGTGATTTGGAAGGAATCAATGCTCTAAAATCACAGTTAAGTATGTCTTTTCAAATGAAAGATCTTGGCTATCTAAGGTATTTTCTCGGTATTGAAGTTGATCGATCATCTAAAGGATATTTTATATCTCGGTGAAGTATGCTACTTTGAAATTATTCATCGTGCAAGGATTGACTGATAATAAAATAGTCAATACTCCTCTTGAGGTAAATATGAAGTATAATCCTTTAGATGGAAAGATTCTATCTAATCCTACATTGTATCGACAACTAGTGGGTAGTCTTAATTATTTGACTATCACACGTCAGATATTATCCATGCAAAGTGCATATTGTGAGTTAATTTATGTCAGCTCCACGTTCGACATATTATGAAGCTGTTCTCCGAATCCTACATTATCTCAAAGGTATGTTACATCAAGGACTACATTTTTCTTCAACATCCGATTTAAAACTGAAGGCATATTCCGATTCGATTGGGTGGTGATGTAAGCGATCGTCGATCAACTAATTTGGATATTGTATGTTCCTTGGTAATTCTCTAATTTCCTTGCGTAGTAAGAAACAATCTGTTATTTCTCGGTCAAGTCTTTGAGGAAGAATATCGATCTTTAGCTCATACTACATCGGAGATTGTCCGCTACGTTAGCTTCTTAGTGACATGGGAGTTCATCTTTCGGGCCTACTCCATTATTTTGTGACAACAAAGATGCTATTCATATAGCACACAATGATGTATTTCATGAACAAATAAAACAAATTCAAATTGATTGTCACTTTGTTAGACATCATTACAAGAAACAGACTATTGGGTTGCATTATGCTACTTCAGAATCACAGGTTGCATATTTGTTCACGAAAACACATCCCTCTAAACGACTTCAATTTCTAAGTTCCAAACTCAATGTATTTTGTAGACCATCTTGAGTTTGGGGGGGGGGTGTTAAGAGACATAGTGTTGTCATTCCAGGATAATGTATATTGCATATCTCTGCATATTTTCTATGTTTACTCTAGAGTATACAATATATCTCTACGTATATATTAGTTTCCCTGCATGTAACATATTGTGTAATATTGTCATTTACTTTCTAGTCTTGTATCTTTTGTATAAGTAGGAACTGTGTTCCATTGTAATATACACAATCAATATACAAAACTCGATTCCATGACTAATATTGTCAAGAAGAAGTCATTGACTTATCTGAATGCCCCTGTTTTGCACAGAAATTCAATCCGCACAGATCTTGAAATTTAATACTTGGTTTGAAATCGAATATTGTACCGAAGGGATGACATCATAGGAACATTATTGTACAATCTAGAGATCAAAGGAAATCCAAAAATGCTTCAACTAGCCGTCTAAATTGACAAAGGTGAAAGTCTCAGTAGATTTTTTTTTTTTACTTTTTGGTTTCATTCTTAGATCACTATGCAGTCTTCTAGCTCATTAATGGGTTAACATGGAGAAAAAAATAAGGATTTCAAGGAGTACAATTGTAAAATGGGGATTGTTCCCACAAAGACTCACGTTTACTATTACAAGATAAAGAAAACTGGTACTACAATAGGGATTATAGTGCCACTGAAACATTTTGTGTTATCCATGTCATGATTCGGTAACTGCACAAAGAAACCGATATTAAATAAATTTCGCCTCCGATGTTTATATAATATTTTTTATATTTTACATTCTCAAATCACGCGACCTCTTGATGACAAATCAACAATATCAAATTACGGATCAATATGTCTAGGTTTCATTCACTGGGTTAGAAGGTAGAGTAGACACAGATGGGTTAGATCAAACAAAGCAGAACATGATTGAGAATACTTCAATAATTTGGTCAAGAGATAAGGTCAAAAATTTAAGATTCACTTTCTATAGGACTAATTAGATCGATTCGATAGAGCTGACTAAAATATGGATTAATAATAATTTTCACGTAAGGCAATTGCAAAACATAGTTTGGCTATCTCTACCTATGTAAAGAGTGGTAAAGATTTGTCCTTCCTCAATTGCTATGTTATGTGAGAAGAAGGTGATATCTAAGATTGAGGTATAATTCAAATCTATTAGATTCATACCATTTACAACTGGATGCCTTGAAAAAAAATTGACGTGTTGTTATTATTATTACATGCATGGGATACATTTACATTGACCACACTTGCGCAAATAGCTCACTTCGCAAATGATTGGTGTTGCATGTACTGTCTAGAATGCAACGAGAAATTTGAGGAAACAAGGCACCAGAAGCAGTGTCCGAAGTATTTTAGATATAGTAACTTAGACCCGATGTAATACTTATGTTTTTTTTTTTAATTTTTCCACAATATATTTATTTAAGAAAAATGAACATTGCAAATACATAACGTCAACAAAAATTAGATAGATTGTGTTTGACATTATTGGCTACTGACGGTCCGGAAACGGCAAAAAACAGGAATTGTTGTAGAAGAATTGTTGGGATACACAAAGGATTATTTGATACGAATGAAAGAGGTATAACTATTTCGATTCTGAAATCACATAAAGTTCACAGTGGAAGATGACATCAAGTTTAAAGTTAGTAACAAACATAATATGACTAACTAAAATGCTAAAAACAAACAAGATATATAAACTTAGAAAGTCGTGGGACTTGAAGAGTCCAATTTTGAAAACTACAATCTTAGAAAGCAACGATCCACAATACCGTAATTTTTTTTTACAAATATTCAACGTAGAATATTTCATCTTTTGGTAAAGGATCTATTGACAACCTATTAATTTGAAATAGGATTAGGGAGCATGATATGTGTTCAAGGTTCTTTATGAGGTAATGTGTCACCAGATTGTATTCCAAGTGAAGGTAGGAACATATGAAAGTGACAAAATGTCCAAGACTTTTGAAGTTACCAAAGCCTTCGTTAAGACGAATTTCTGGGCACAATACTTTGTTGAAGATTTAATGGCAGAGGTTCGCATATATACAATCCCTTCGAAAAGGTAATGGGTACATATTTTAAACATTGTCATATAATGGCTGTTGAAAAATTACAGGAAAATCAAGTCATATTGGATAGTTTGTATCATTCGTTCGATGCAAAAAAATATATTATTCTCTGCCTATTTGGAGGATCGGCAACATGACCATGATAGATGAGTCAGCTGGAGCGAAATAAGAGAATGTGGAGACTTTTATGGACGATATTGTTTAGTTGATTTCGAGATGAACGTTATGGATGACATATTTCCAAAAAATATTTAAACTTACATGTTCATGTAGAGCATTATCTCATTATAAGTAATGAACCTAAATAAAAAAGTGTCTGGAAGTTAAGATTATATATCTTTCTTTTGAGCAAATCTCCGGCGGTAAAATGTTAAAGGAATAAACAAAGAAAGAAAGAGAGGAAAATCCCAACTATTTTTATGACAAACACATATTAAATCATAAGGAGTTGATAAATATTCGGGACACAAATTATACGATATATTAAAAATGAACCAACATCATGGCCCGTGCCATTATGGCACGGGTTAAGGGCTAGTTGCTAATAAGTTATAGAAACTGGAGTTGCTTACTGTTTAGTGGCTTAAATTAATATGCACCCCCAGTTGCCTTTCCTAGTGGCCTAATATGTTATGGAAACTAATATTTTTTGCTGTTGAAATTTTTTAGTAGCCTTTGGTCAGTTTTTTTGTAGTGGAAACTGATGTTGTCTAGTTTTATTTGTAACTGTTGCACCTAGGTTTATCGAACTGTTTAAGTCCAGTCCCTTAGTAGCTATTGTAGTCCAGCTCTATTTGTATTCATGTAGTCTAGATGATCGCAGCTGTTGAAATCATGTTCGCATCTCCTGCAGTCCAGCTGATAACAGCTGCTGTAGTGAAACTTTGCTCGTACTTCACGTGCATTCTGACTTTGATCGCAGCTGTTGTAGTTCAACTTTTCTCATCACTACTGCATGCCAGCTGATCGAAGCTGCTTCAGTCCAGCTCTGTTCGTCACTGCTGCAGTCCATCCGATCGAAGCTGCTGCGGTCCAACTCTGTTCGTCGCTATTGTATTCCAGCAGATCGAAGCTGCTGCAGTCCAGTATAGCTCGTCGCTCCTGCAGTCCATCTGGTCAAAGCTGTTGCAGTTCAATCTTTCTCGTCGTTGCTGCATTCCAGTTTATCGTAGTTATTGCAGTTCAACTTCGCTCATCGCTACTGCAGGCCAGCTGATCGAAGCTGCTGCAGTCCATCTCTGTTCGTCGCCGCTGCATTTCAAATTGGACCAAGGCTGCTGTGCGAGTCTAGCATAGCTCGTCGCTCTGTAGTGCAGCTAATCGCAGTTGTTGTAGTTCAGCTTTGCTCATCGTCGTCGTAGTCCAATAATCGCACTTCAGCCCATCTCTCGTTCGCAAATCCGTAGTCCAGCTGATGATCATGAATCTGCCAGTACATGTTTTACTCGTTTTTGTTGCAGGCCAGCTGATCGAAGTCAGCTGCGCAAACCTTTTTTATCAACGATGTTACTACCCAGTTTTGCTCATTAATGTAGAGGACATTTTTTATGGACATCGCAGTGAAGTCCTACGTAACTACCGCAATTCAATTTTACATCACCAGTTATCGCTCACTCAAAATACCACTCCGCTCAAGCATCACGCTTCTATTACAGAACAGTTCAGCCCCGGTCCCGATTTTGCATACATCGTTGGTTCATGCGCAATTGTTTCCCGCCGATCTCCCAGTCACAATAGCCTCGCTTGAGGGCGTTTTGATTGTGATTTCCGCAAACAACAAGGGAAGTTCGCCAATCACCTCAACATCAATAATCCACACTTGGGGGAGAGTTTTATCATTGACTAAGGAAAACAAATTTTTTTAATTAAGAGGGGGCGATGTTTGTAGCATAAGTAAAAATACCACTTAATGGGCCCAAATTGATACTTGAATCATCTTTTGGTCCTCATCCAAGCCCGCTAACCAGTCAACCAAGGCATCCCACCAGTCTGCACAAAATTACTTAAATTCAATAACCAGTCAATGGTCAAAGTAGGTCAACTATCAAAGTCAACATTCGGTCAAGGTCAATGGTCAAAGTCAACGACATGTCAATAGTCAAAGTCAACCATTGGTCAACTGTCAAAGTCAGGTTGCTCGTTGCATCTCCAGCCAAATACTCATCCGCACCGCCAACCAATTCCATCTAAGTTCTCTACCTCACGCCATCCGCTTTCTATCCATCTTTGCCAGATGTCTTTGCCCCACCGCTTCTCTACCCATGCGATCATCTGTTCTTCCAGCAAATGTCCACTAATACTTCCGACCATCATTCATGCAAAATTTATTCAAAGAAGCAGGCAAATAGTTTCATGCATAATTGACGATGGAGGCATGCAGAGTTAATTCCAGCATGTCATGAAGAGTTAATTCCAGCATGTCATGCAGAATTTAAGATGGAGCCATGCAATATTTATTCCAACTGTTTCATACATGCAATAATAATTTCTGCAGTTTCATGCGGAATTGAATAGGGAGGCATAAATGAGCAGTTAGTGCCGTTTAAGTTCTATTGAAATTATGTATACAATTGTATAAATAATGAGGAGCAGAGATGAAAGAGGGTGCCAGATAGAGAAAAACATCACTGTAATACAAATATCGCCCGTGGACGTAGGTAAACCATGCCGAACCATGTAAAACCTGCGTCTATCTTTGTCTCTTATTTGTTCTTCAGCTTGTCTCGTAACCATAATTATTCATTAAATTATCCATTCATCGTGTTTCGTGCCCAAACGTAATTTTGGGTACAAACAAGAAGAATTAATAGCATTGTCATAATCTAAATTAACTGGTCAAAAGATGAGAATGAACACTACACCATATTTCGCGTTTAGTAACTCCCTACTTCAGTTACTAAATGGGGTTGTAACACAAATCAGCCGTTACAAAAGAGGGTGTAACAAATTTTTGTAACGAGCATGTTGCCGTTACTAATTTGGGGTTGTAACGGTTTTCGTAACGGAAAATTCGCCGTTACCAAATGAAAATTAGTAACCACGGTAGGACCATTACTAAATTTTTACTAGGGTTACAAATATTTTGACCAGGTCAACATTGACCCACTCCCATTATCCTGGTAAAAATTTAGTAACACTTTTTTGCCGTTACTAATTTTTTTGTAACTTAAAAAATAAAGGCCAGTCTTCACTGACCCGGCCAAAATTAATTCCCACGCCTTTTATTTTACCCTGCAAGTACCCTATCCCCTGGAATTGTTTTCATTCAATCCAATCCAATCCAAACATTCGTTCTTCATTAAAAGAAGTCATTCAAACATACATTCTGTCTACATTCAAACATTCATTCATTCATTCATTCTACATTCAAAAGAACCACATATTGTTCGAATTATTATATATATGTTAATGTTAATTAATCGATTTGTTCAATGATACTTTGGTTCATGGTGAGTTCAACTGTCTGATGATTCATAACTGCTAAGTATAGGCAGATGACTCTTTTCTCATTTAAAAATCTAATAAGATTACCTTAATCCACTTGTTTATATCCACTTGTTTCAATATCTACATGTCCTAAGCATTCCTGATTACTGCGTCGCCTGCAATCAAGAAAACAATGGATTTAGAAATAGAGTTTCGCATTTTCTCGCATACCATATCGACAAAATACAAAACATTTGAATCTGTTGAATTTCATAAGACAAGACAACAAGTAATACACAAGATTAAGTACTGGTAGAACTTACTATCTCTATTGCAATAAAATGGAAGAAATTGTAATGGTTAATTACCCGATGTCCATTTCTTCATTTGTCCGTAAAACATGATTAGACACCATCAGAAATGGCTAGAGTTCTGCAAAAGCAGTGCCACAAACTTCTTTTCCACCGGAACCTGAAAGGAAACCAACACTTGTATTTTCAGCTCATTACTCTTATGTCTCAACAAAGACATGGTTGCGCATGATATCAAGAAGATCATAACACACTTATTAGATGAAGGTCACCCAACAACATGATCCATCAACAATTTGATCATTAAGCGTTGTACCTCGCAAGAAAGTGTAAACTGAAGGTTAAAACCAAATAATTGTCAATTTAGATTACTCATTACTACATCAAAGGAATCTTACATAATGTTTCAAACAAATAAGAAGTCCAACATTCTATATCTTCAAGGGAAAAATGAAAACAGACAAATACATGAAGTACCTGCCCATCCATCAATGGCCTGGCATCTACAAATTTCTTAATACTTCAATTGATTCATCTTTAGATATAACCTGCATCATAACCATACTCAATAAGCTCCTATATAGTGACATATAGTATGGGAAATGTGTAATCATGAAATACATTTAGAATGTATGGATTTGCAGTACCATCCATGAGACAAGGAATGGTTTCAAATATCTTGCGAACTTCTTTCCCCGTCTTAAGAGATGCAATTGCTACATAATAATTTCTTCGCACTAGCATTAAAAAATTGTACCAAGTATCAATATAAACACCTTAAGCAACGAATCTGGAAATCGTAAAGAGAAAATGTATTCCAATTTTTATATAAGCATCTAAGATTTGTTGCAACTTAAGAAGATCCAAATATAAAAGAGATTGTAAAAGACCAACAGGTGTAGCTAAGAGATAGATACATTCATCAGGAATCATTTTAAGAATCTTCTCAACTTTCTCTCGTTGTTTCAAGTAGATTTTGTCCACAAAACAATTCCTCTTCAAAGAAGGGTCTCAAAGTACTTGTCAATATGATCTTCTGCATAATATGGTACTACTTGGTAAAACTTAAAAAGGAATTGAGAATTTGAAAACATAAAAAACAAAACCTATACTTACACCAAAGGAAAATGAAGAACAGAACCTCCTAAGAAAATTTTCTTATGGCTATTTTGGTTTCCCTGAAAGAATAAGTTAGGAAGATCCCATGAGATTGATCAGATTCTAAATAATGTTTATTCAGAAACAAAGAAGCTCAACAACTTATATTATCAAAAACTAACTCCTCCACCGGAGTGAATGCATTTTCACCAGTATACGCACTATGCTTAGCAGGCTGTAAAAAATGTATTATAAGTTAAAGGCAACAACAATCTTTTTTTCATGAGTTAATTGCTCAATACAGTAGGCAACAACCTTTGCATCCTACATTCCAAAATGGAATATGTTACAGAAAAAATTGAACAAGTCACAGATAGAAGAAAAACACATAAGGGGGAGGGGGTTGATATTGAACCCCATAGTTAGACCTATCTATCCCAGTCTGCCATCCCCAACTCTACCAATCCCACCCTCCAACCTTATCCATATGGGGGGGGGGGGGTTGATATTGAACCCCTGACCTTCCTTAAAGTGATGAGGCATCAACCTTACTAGAGGGGGATCCTCAAAAGTTTTCAGATACATACATTAAACAAGTTTAAATCAATTAAGAGAAAAAATACAACAAGTGGCATTACCCTGGCCAGTACAAGATTGTGTCATTGAATTATTATAGTGTATCTTGGTGAGGTAGTAAAATAATATTCTAACTCAAGCATTTGAGGAAAACGTTACCTCCGTATAAAGGTGTTCGAACTGCTATTTGGCCTAAGGAAAATTTTTGGAACACCACTACCGAATTGTGAAGATGTTATCTGAGAAATATTTAACCAAGCAAATAGTTCATGTGAATTCATATCTAGATAACCACAAACTAGGGTGATAGGGAAAAAAAATAACAAATAGAGAAGTAGAACAGAAACCTGTCCAAGTGTCAATTTATTGGATGCTTCACGGGAGACCTCAACTGCATTTTCTGTCAGTGTTAACATACATAAAGGGATCAGTATTCCTACTGCTATATAGATTAATTGGAAAAATGTGTAAAGGAGATAAGAACAGTTTGACCAGACAATATATAGAAGGCTTCGACTCTTAAGCAGTAGCAAATAGGAAAACTAAGAGATTATTTTCTCATTGCTTCCAGAGTGGCTGGATCATTGTAGGAAAATTGACTCATCTCACTCTAGATAATAAATCACAAGTTCCCGTTAGCACTTGCAAAAACCATGCTTCTCCATAGAGGAAAACAAACCAGGGCCTCCGCCCGTTCATCCTATAATCAAGAGTTATAAGTCAAATTTACAGAAGACCTAACAGTTCGCTCATACAAAATTTCTGGTGCTGAAGTGAATACTGCCTCAATATGATTAAACACTTACAGAATCCTATCTTCCCTTCTTTAAATTATCTCTCTGTTCAATATATTCTACTAACCGCTTTTTGCTGCATTTAAGATCAGATCCTAATTTGTTGGACACATTCCTCAGCTGTTTCAAAAAACCATCACCATAATTAAAATGTGGACTAAATTAACAAATTTAGTGGTATCAGTTTTGCTGAAGCTAACATGAGAATATCAATTTTTCACCTGATTTCCAGCACATTTGGAAGACTCCAAAAGTAAATCTGGAAATGCAGAAATCCAAGCAAATGAGTACACAAAGTCATCAACAATAACTTCCGAAGCAGACATCCAGTAACAAATTAAGTTAAAGTAAGTAACAATTATATTTGGAAAACATGTACTCACAGAACTTTCGAATCAAATTGATTTTATGGGTAATAGAGATTCAACAACGCTGATTACGGATCTAAAGGACGATTTTCAATCGAGAATAATGATAAAGAGATTTCATGATTTTCAATCAAGAAACCCTAGAAAATTTTATTCGATTTTATTCGAGATTTCGATCTCAATAGAAAGATTGAGATGGGGAGAATATAGATCTAAGGTCTGATCATATTTTGACCGAGAAATTTTAGATAAAAATAGAGATTTTGGTTTTCAAAACCCTTTTTTATTCTTTCTAAAAATCGATTTCAAATCGAACACTTAGAGATTGTAATTGAAATACGAAGATTAGGAAAGATTAAACTTATCTTTTTAGGTCGTTTCTGATGATTTTGTTCTTCAGATGTAATTGTTGAGATGGTGATGGTGGTGCTGGAGCGAAGTAAGATAACAGGAAGGAAGAGAAGAAGAGATGGCTATTTTTTCTCTGCTCGTTGAAGAAGGAAGAGGTAAACATAATTGTGGGAGGAGTTGGGATTAGATAAAATTAGATCCATAGGGTGAAAAAATATCCAAGTACTCTCAGCAGTTACGAAATTTGGGTGGAATAAAATTAGATAGTGTTCCCATGCACACGCTCGTTTCACATGATTTAAGTACGCTAGTTACTAATAGAAACAGAAAACGGGCAATTACGAATCGGTATAAAATTCGTAGCTGAGACTTGGTCGTTACTAAATTTTAGTAACTGAAATTTTTAGTTACGAATTAGTAACGGCCACATTTCGGTTACAAATTTTAGTTACTAAATGCCAAATATGGTGTAGTGGAAGTTGTTTAGAAATTCAAGAAGATGTCGTAGCAACAGCTTAAAAAGAGTAATCTAAACGAAGGTGGGTGGTGTGCTACTATTTAACTAACTGAACTTAATTATAGTTAACAGTTTGATCAAAAATGTTAGTTGACTAACGAGTCAACGACCCAAACACTAAAACGGACAAATTTACGACCCAAACGCAAAGACGTACTAAAACGGACAGAAGAAGTCTAGAAATGGTTGAGGTCAGCATGTAGGAATGGTTGAGGACGAACCTTTCTTCCCAGCATCTAGGAATGCCTGGAATGGTATTAACTACTTCAGTGTTTTAAGAATGACATGAAAATTTGATAAAAGAGCTAATGGCTCACAAGATCAAAGGATGAGGCAAAAATGAAAAACACTTCAAACTGTCCATATAGGTTCACAAGAGATTTCTCAAAATCAAGAACTTGATCAAAGTCAATGGGTATGAACGTCAACTTACACCATATGAATACCCTAACCCATTACAAGGCATCCCAACCGTTGGATGCTCATTATCAATCTCTCTTAAATATCCCTGAAAAACCCCAGTTACCCTAAAGAAAAGAAAAATTATCTTCAGCCTCCCTTGCTTTCTTCATTGCCTTCATTTTCTCAGCTCTGTTTAGATCTCAAAATTTCCAGTCAATATTTTTCTCAATAATCAATGGATTCTTAAAGAAGAACATCGTTATTGTCTCTCACTGATCTAAACACCGTTGTTATTTCTGCTACTCACCTCATCATTTCTCAAAAACTATTTGAAAAAGAAGAAGATAAAACCCTTATCTGGTTGTTGATAATTCTTCACTTACACAGTGATTTTTCCTCTCAGATCTCAAGTATACCACAAAATCTACCGTTGTACAATCAAGATTTTTTCATTAGACATTTCTCTAGTGTTTTCTATGTGGGTAGCTCCAAATGGTATTTATAATTTACTTTTCACTGTTTTAATTTTATTTAGCATTATTAATCTGTTTCTTTCATATCCTCTGCTTTTGATTAACCCATCAAGGATTTTCACTTGCTAGGGAAGTTCAAATTTATACAAAAGGAGAGAGGAAAGTGTATGACCACTTAAAACATTTACCACCGAATCTACCGTTCTACAATCATGATTTTTTCATTAGATTTGTGGTAAGTTATTCTCAGCTTTGTATCTCTATTTGCTTGTAGTTCAGACGTGTTTGTAGACTATAGATCTATGAATAACATGATGGTAGTTAAGAGCTGCATACCTAATTTAGAAATCATTAGTTTGGAGATGTCATTGATCAATCAATTGTGGGGCGACGTTCCACCCTAGAAACTTTTGATGTCAGGAACAAGATGTAGTAATAAGAACAGTGGTGACATTGTATAGACCCATTTCAAACTGCAGGTTTGGTTTTTATATTAATCTACTTCTATTTCACTCTCGAAATTAACCAGAGAACACCATCTGAAAGCCAAACTTGATTCTCCTCTAACTTTAAATTTGGTGTCCACAAGGGTCCTCTATCTTCTTCCATAGGACCAACATCAACCTAATCCAGCAGATGCAACAGAGTTGTATTAACAGTGATGAAAAATATACGAATCCAAAGGCATCACAAAAATCAAATTAAGATAACTTAAGCCAATAATCCAAGTCAGTAACCAATTGATGCATAACAGGTAACAAAAATATGGTTAGACTTTAATCAGTAGTTCACCTCGTCAACCACTTCTACATGGTTGTAAATTTGTAACACCAACTATAGGGGACAGTTATGAATCGGATTTATATGATAAACAAAATACGTCCGGAAGTACATTCTCCTTTGCTATCCTGGGACCTATGCCTGGGCAAGTAATATGCTAAGCCGAATAAGCGTAGTAGATGTGTAGAGTGTAGTAGTAGTAGTGTGTGTGTGTGTTATGCCGTCATACCCAAACATTTGACAAAACAATATGTATTGAATCACTTCATAATCAAAAATCTACAAAGATCCTCTGTTTAAAGTAATCCCAGAACTCGGATCTAGCAATTCAAACTAATGAGTAGCCTGATTGGAAGCCGATTCCTCATTTTCTTTTTACCAACCGGTAGATTCAACCAATAGATGTTATCATGTAGATGAGACTGAAATAAACAATTGTATTTAGAGTTGTGTTATTTCAATATACCTGATCAAAACTGCAGCTTTGGTCCTTCTGATTAACAAGGGAACTTCTTCAATTTTGGCTTTTGACATGAACCAGAGAACACCCTCTGAAACCCAAACTTGAATCTCCTCTTACTTCAAATTTGAACCATTTTGTTCATCATATCTTTGATGAAAGATTTTACAAAATCTCTGAAAGAACTTTTGCATCAACGACTTGTTGTGTTGGAGTCGTAGACAACAAATACAAATGTTCAACTTCAGATAATTTCTGTCTGTTTTATTCTTGGTTCGTTGAAGTGTATATCTGGGAGACAAATGTTTTGGGAGGAGAGATCATTATGCTGCATTGACAGAATTGAAAGGAAGTTGGGTTCTTCCAACACCACCAGATTCCCATACAAAACCACTTTTACATCTACGAGAAAGAGCCATTTTTTGTTGCCCTTAACTGATCTTCAGGTTCTTTATCAGCAAATCTGGAGATTAAAAGCTCAATAGAAAGAGGTAAACTGATCTTGAGTTCAGATCTAAGAAGAATAAGAATGGGGGCGTAGAAACCTTTTTAATTAGGGTTTTCAAAAAGAATAGGGATGTCAGTCAAACAAGTGAAGTGAAGACTCGTTATATATATATATATATAGATAGATAGATTTTGTTTACACCTCTATTACATCAGCCATGTTATGTATGGAGATCTCTGGGACTACAAACATTATGTCTGATTTTGGGGGCTAGGACCCCTACAACACAATGTCTGAGTTCCAATGCAACAACTAGGAGAAGAGAAAATGTTCCCAAGGTATCTGCAACAACTAGATAGGTGTTGTGCACTGCTGCAATGAAACGAAACAGGGGTAATGGCATATTATGTAGCTCGAATCATTTTCTTTAGTTTAGTCTCTAGTCCACTGTCCATCAGTCATCATTAATTCCATCCAATTTTCTTTGAAAGGATATGTCATTATGGTAATAAAGTTGGTTAATGTGGACGGACTTTGGTGCAGGATATATGAGTTCCATAGTTGTAACCAAGGTAAGCTACTACCTACTAGGTCCACTCAAGTCAATAGTTATAACCCTACGCATGAGGACTAGGTACTGTGTTCCTTGTATATTAAACATTCCATTAGGAGGGACTACTATGCGGTAAAAGAAATTAAATCAATATTGTTCTGCAGATCAGATATCTAACTTGAATGTAAGTGGGGTAATAAGGTATGAGAATAATCTTGTTTGTTCACTCTTTTAATCGATATGGTTTGACAGTTGTTGAGGTATGTACATTATGTATCCCACTTAGTTCCATTAATGGTGACCGTAATCATCTTATTGGTTCACTCTTTTAACAAAGATTTTAATATGTTTAATAATTTGAACTTAAAAAATTATAACACATTTTATAAACTTTGCACCATGTTTAAGCATTTCATATAACACTTAACTAGCACAACCGTTGTCACGGTGGGAAGGCCGACCGAAGAAAATATGAAGATGGGGTTTGTCTGCGACTACTATCGCCCTGTTTCAGAAAAAATAATACTTTCGTCTTGTTTCAAAAAAGTGATATTTTCGCTCTGTTTCAGAGAAAAATGATACTTACGTTCAGTTTCAGAAAAAATGATACTTTCTCCTTGTTCAGAAAAAGTTATACTTTCGCCTTGTTTCAGAAAAAGTTATACGTTCGCTCCATTTCGAAAAAAGTGATACTTTCGCCCAGTTTCGAAAAAAGTGATACTTTCGCCCCGTTTAAGAAGAAGTGATACTTTCGCTCTGTTTCGGAAAAAATGATACTTTCGCATTGTTTGAGAAAAAGTGATATTTTCGCTTCGTTTCAGAAAAAGTGATACTTTCGCATTGTTTCATTAAAAGTGATACTTTCGCCCCGTTTCAGAAAAAGTGATACTTTCTTTCCGATTCAGAAAAAAAAATACTCTCCCTCCGTTTCAGAAAAAATGATACTTTCCTCCGTTTCATAAAAAGTGATACATTTGCTCCGTTTCATTTCAGAAAATATGATACTTTCACCTCGTTTCATAAAAAGTGATACTTTCGCTTAGTTTCAGTAAAAACGATACTTTCATCTCATTTCAGAAAAAAATGATACTTTTTTCCGTTTCAGTAAAAACGATACTTCCGCCTCAAATTATAGTAATTAGATACTTTAGGTTTCAATTTTATCAAATCTGTGTACTTATTTGACTCCTTCCCTACGGCCCAATTAGATAAAGTTGAGAGGAAATATCACAATGTTGTCTTAATTCAGGGTTTTTAAAATAACTAGCACCACATTTCAATACAAGAGCCATTTTGCTGAGTAATAGTGAACAAATTTTAGACAGAGAATACATAATCAATACTGAGAACTAAGTAAATGGTCTCATTCCAAAACCTTGAGAAATTCAGTGAAATCATTTCAGTGATTGTAGTTGCGATGATCATGGATCCTTAGTTCCTTATACAGCTCCTCCACCGAAGTCTTGACCTAATGAGTAAAAACAACACAAAATTTGAACATGACAACCGCAAATGAATTCAGGAGTTTAGATTCGATTTATACGTTAATGGAAATGAAAAGACAAATATGTAGTTTTGAATTACCTTGAGATATCCTATGTTTCACCAATAAGTACACAGATTAAACCCAAAATTTGAACCCCTGTCGGATCTGAATCGGTAATCTGCTTCAATACCCTCATCACATTCACAGTCACATATCTATACAAAACTAGGCTTTGAGAGTAGAGTGTACATAGCTTACATACTCTAAAATTAAGGAGGGAAAAGTTTTGAATCAGGTTATGAGCTGAAGGTAAACATTCTATTTCATCATTTAAACTGATTCAAGAACAAGAGAACAGTTGTTTTTGAGAGGAGAAATCATTATGTTGATTGGATTACAATAGGATGTATTGTTCCTCCTCCTCCGCTTACTAGTAATCTACACGATGCCCTATTTGCAGAAATGAAAAGAAGGAGACGCTGTTAGGTTTTGGTTGATCCCGGTTTGGTTTTCTGCGGGACTTGGATTTGATAGATTTTATGGTCTCTTAGGGTTTATGACGGCGGTCATATGGGAGAGAGTTCGGGAGATTGGAAGAAACGAAGAAGAAAGAAATAATAAGATCTAGGGTTTTTGTTTGGTGTGTTAAATAGTAAGTCTGGTCAAAGATAGCCAAGTAAAGCTAAAGTCGTGGGACTTAAGAGCAACTATAGTCATGGACCAAAACTAAAAATTTGGTCCAAACAGCAGGCGCTACGGGAGTGGAGTAAAGACCAAAGAGCAGAGTAAACCCAAATACCAGACCATATTTGATCTTTGGTTTGGTTTTAGTCGGGTGTAGATTACAGTTGCGCCTGATGGGGCGTAGTTCGAAGTTGCGCCTGATGATGGGGCGCAAATTAAAAGTTTCGCTGATGGTGGGGCGTAACTCAAAGTTACGCCCAAATTAAAAAAAATAAAATGAAATGGGGCGTAACTTCTTGCTTTTGCCTGATGGGGCGTAACCTCTTGCTTGCACCTCATGAATTTTTTTTAGTTTTCAGTCGTTGCCCGTAGCGTCGCAGCACGGACTAAACCCAAATTTTCAACTTTTTTTACTCTTTGGTCTTTGGTTTATGGTCGCACCACTGCAGTTGCTCTAAGGCTCTGGGTACAGTTGGCCAGGGACTGACTATTGCTGAAAGCAAGCACTGAAATCATTTTAGACGTGAAATGAAACCACTACGGTGCTTCTTTTACAAATTTCGAACGGCCAAGTTATTTTCGGATACTAGTATTCTACTATTCCATATCAAATTTACATTACCTGATTATCATACGTTTTTACGGAAAAAGGGATAATGCAATTTTTCATATTCTCGGCCAACATGAGGTAATTCTATAGAGACATCATCGAAAACAGGTGTCGAATGGATTACAACAAGTGTACTACTGAACATAGCAAAAAAGGGAAAATTAACACTAGCTGAAGTTCACAACACTTACATTTTAGACTGCTTTAAATCTTTTGTTTCAAATTTCAATTCCTGGTAGTACCTTCAAACGCTTTCAGAAACTAAAACTAAGATAAAGTAATATGGGAGATCAGTTGGTTTCACCCAGACCCATGATGTATATATCTAGCATTGAGGGTAGTTGTACATCATTATAACATAATGGGATGAAGGTAGCACAGCTGGGGAGGCTTAATTCTTGGTGAACAAGAACAACTTTCATGGTGATTTTCTTGCAGAATCTAGCTCTAACTCTAAGATTGCAACTTCCTTGATTATAACTACAAAAACAAGATTCGAATTAAGAGTAGCCCTTGGGGAGGCTTAATTCACGGTGAACAAGAACAACTTTCATAGTGATTTTCTTGCAGAATCTAGCTCTAACTCTAAGATTGCAACTTCCTTGATTATAACTACAAAAACAAGATTCGAATTAAGAGTAGCCTCAGAGATCTTGGTGGAAAATAATCCTCATATGGGATAAACCCATCAAGAGTAGCAAATATTATCCTTACATCACCGGCTATTCATAAAAAAGATGAAAACTATTAAAAAACGATTAAATATGATAGCTGCGTGTTGATTTTTGGATGTTTTGATGATCATGGGGATGTATGAGCATATAGTTAGAACTGCTCACACAGATATCCTAAGTGTATTAGTATTTGGAGCAAGGCTTAAGCTCTCAGAAACTCTTTTTTATTAGATGATTTTGCTCAAGTACAAACTAAGTATATCTTGCCTATTTATAGGAAGTACAAGACTAACTAAACTTCCTCTAGTTTTCTCTAGGGTTTTCTTTAATGAAATCCTTTATCTTATCATGTTTTCATTTACACAGACATTAACCGGCTTCCAGCTTTCCCTAAAGTTTTCTAGACTACTTTGACTTAACCCTTCACACCTTGGATTCACTTTCTAGGTTTTTCTTTCAACCTCTATTACTGATTTAAACTCTAACAACTGATGTAGCTGGTTGTGATCATGTTAATGAAAATCAATGCGAATCCGACTGATTTTTTTTTTTTGTCATCATCCCAACATCAACAAATTTCTTCCAATAAACAGCAAAAATGAGAAACACAAGTTATAAAATTTTGAATGTCAAAGATTTGTTATACTACATGGAAGTATTATTGAGCACTTGCACTTTCAATATCAAGCTTAAGGTCCATAAAGTCTAATCTTGGTACAATAAAGCATTGATTGAATCTGTACACAACTAATTCAATCATAATCTCTGAACCAATCACATAAACTCTAAACTAAAAAAAAAAATCAAACTACCATCACAGATTAGAGATAGAGAGAATGATCAGATAGAGCTAATACATAGATTTGCTATCATATCATCAATCAAACCAATAGGGAAACTAATCTAATCATCATATCATTCTCCATTAATCAACTAGGTACTCAAATCAAAATTAAAAGAAGAAAACAAACCTAGTTTCAGGCATCAGATCTCCAAGGTGTTTATCATCACTGAACAATCAGATGCAAATTACCCATTTTTTAAAATTGTTCCTCATTTTCCATAATCAATCAGCATTCAAGATGGACTACTGTTGGTAAATTTTGACTACTCATTACCCATTTCCTCATTTGATTAAAGCACAACTGTTCCCTGTAACTGATCTGAGAGGAGATATCATAATGCTAATTGAATTAGATGGGCTATTGTTGTTGTTGTTCCTCCTCCACCTTCCCATCCCATATGAAAGCACTTGCTAGTAATCTGAAACCCACCATTAGTAAAATGAAGAATGTAAAGAAGAATGTGACTTAAATTACCAGAAGAGGATGATATATGAGAAATAAGAATTCAGGTCGATCCTGGTTTTCCATAGATCTCGGATTTGATGATCTTATGGTTTGAGGCGGCGCTGGAGAGAGTTTGAGAGGAGGAAAGGGGAAATGAAGAAGAAGAATTAGAAGTAGGGTTTCTTCTTGTTTGGTACTATCATATATATAGTAAGTGTGGTCAAAGATAGTCGAATAAATTCAAGGTCATCGCGGGACTAGGTGTCCCCTAGGCAGTCTAGCCGCAAAGATGTAGAAGACAAAAATACTATAATGACTTGACTTGAACAAGTTCATATAAACGAAATACAAAAGGAGGATGGCAGTAATTTTCACTAGAGCTTTTTTCTGTCACAAAACCTAGTTGGCGTTCAACTGAACTCGCAAAATACTAATCCTTTACATTTTTTGCATACTTGCTTTGATTATTGACATGAGGTGATCCTGCAAGTAAATCAACAATGCATTGAGTAGGTGAAGTGCCATTATCAATTTTTAACGAAATTGGGTGGTGGTGTACATAAGCAATTAGATTCGAGCCCTAATTTTAAAATATGGAAACACGAATGCTATGATTAGAAAAACCAACGTAATGTTTCAGGTCGCTGGTATCATCACCCAACGACTTTACTATTGTACCACAACGACATCTACAAAACCAACGTAATGTTAATGGGAATGAAAACACCGATACACATTCGAAATTACGTTGGAGTTTTACCAGATTTTTTCAATTTCCAATTACTATGAAATTACCATGACTTAAGAAATTATTTTCTTTATTAAGAAATAGAGCAACTAGATCCTCATATAGAAAAAATTTCTAAAAAATCTGTACCCTATATCAATTATAAATTACAAGGTCAAACCGTGATAGATTGCAATTTAGTTTACAATTATTGGCCACTTGGAATCTGAATTTTATCATTTAGGTAACTACAAATATTAACCATCTTCAGGAAAAAAATGATACTAGAAATAAGACTAGATGACCACTGTCATGGTTGGACGTCCGACCGACAAAATCACCCAAAACTAAATTTTTTTAGAAGCATTGTAGAATGCTATAGGCATCCCACGGTCCAGACTTCAATAAGCATCAATATCAGTAGGAATTGTAGCAATTCAATAAAAGCAAGGAAGATTTTAATTACCTTGATGGGGCTAGAAGTGGTTAACAAACCAGCAACCCCTCCAACGATAACACGGCCATCAACACCAGCCAACGAGATACTTAACCCACCAGTTCTAGTACGTAATCCAACACCCTCATCAGTGAACGAGAAGGACCCACATAAAAATAGTATTTCGAAACGACCCTGCAAGTAATTACATGTCCTTCCAAAATGTTGTTTGTCAACCTAAATTGTTCAACTAAACTACATAGTAAGGCCTCCAAACACTTTTGTGCGACATTTGCAATCAAACAATAGAGATCCAGAGATCTAAATGATTAGACGCCTCAGTACATGCACTTAAATTCAATGAATTCCCAAGAAGAGTAAAAAGAGAGACTAGTTGGGGATTGATCATTATTTACCTCACTAATTTTTTTTAAAGATTTTTAAGGGCCTATTTTTTTGAGCAATCGTCAAAGACATCCTAATGTTATGGTTTTCTCACCGACCCGCACAACTTTTCATTCAACCCAGATAAAAGGACAACTGAGTCTGTCTGTATATATTTGTTAAGTTTGAATATGTTTTCCAAGATTACCCTCCAACAAAGTTAGAAACCAACCATGGTTAGGTTTTATATTTGGGTTAGAAAAAATGGGTAGTATAACTAAAAGCGTAGAGATGTTTTTTACGCATCAGAACTTGAAGTACTTTACCCTAGGATGCTATAGAGAAGCCAATGATGGAGAAATTGTAATATTGTTATGTTATCGCGACTACGATGACCAAAGGAAGAAGTACTTTTAGTGATGAACTATTGCATCTTTGTTCGTCACGAAGAATGTACAAGGTTTTTTATTTTCACAATTTCATGAAAATCATAGAAACTTTTAGATAAACTGATGACCAATTTCAATGAAATACCACCAAACAAACAAATCACTAGTTCAAAATTGTTCGAAATAGCCATTAGATCGATTCAAAGTTAGCAACTAGATTTCTCAGAAATAATAAAACACTTACGAGCTTTGTTAATTTCAGATTTTTCTAAATTCATTCGAAAATTTAGATCACCAGCCTAACCCAAAAGACAAATCTCTTTCTTCGATATCTCTACTAATTCTTCAAGGTATTCATATTCCCTAGATTTACTCAATTATGATTTTGATAGTCTATGCCAAAAGAAAAGGATTGCTCTACTACTGTGTTTGATAAAATGTTTCAATGAACTAATTTTGTGATATTTTTTTTGGAACTTAAAGAGCTTATTGGTTTTGTTTATTTAAGGTTTTTGAGTTGTGGTTCAAAGATTTTTCATTGATACCTCTCGTAAGAATTATAGTGTTGATGTCGTTTTTGCATGGTAAATAATCATTTTGAATCTCTGTCAGAGTTCTAATGATAATTGAGCTCTTTTATGTTTAAACTGATTTTTATTCTCTCATAGAGGTATGCTAACTGCATTATATCTTCTTTACGGGAAGCATGTTTGGTGGATATAATTGATGAAGCTAGTGTCCATTTTATTCCTCTTTATAATTGATGAAGTTTATGTCCGTTTTATTCCTCTTGAGGTAAGCTTGTGAGATGCTTAGCTTAAAATGCATAGTTACTAGCGGTTATATGCTAAAATTATTGATGGAAGTTCATTTGCCCTTTTGCTTTTCTGTAATATAAGTAGAGTAATGATTAGACATATTAATTAATTTTTTCACTTCTTTCTTTTACAGATCTACTAAAATGGTTTGTGAACTCTAGGTGAAACAAGGGAACACTGGTGCCTATCATAAGTAGTCTTTTAGACGGCCGTAAAACTAAATAGGGTAACTCTGTAAAATAATCGCATAAAAAAAGTTGGGTACCTCTTGTTTATAGGTGAAAATGATTTCTGCTGATTTCGGTAATTGCGGGTGTGCAGGTGAGAAACAATTTAAACCCTATACAATGTACTGCAAGGGAGTACTTTATATTCGAGAGATCAATCTGTAAAAGTCCGGCCTATACCAAGAAATGGCCGTTCCAGACTTGCTTCGGTCACAAAGTGGAGGAGAATGGTTTGGTTTTGGGGAGGGAAGCAAGGAAAGTGGTGAGACCATAATAGTTGATTCTGGAAGAGTAGTTTGGTTACTAAGACTTGTTATCAGAAAAGTGAGAGAGCTAACAAGGTGAGATAGCAGGTAAGTATTTCTGAGTGTTGTATCTCCCGTATGAACTTGTTATCCAAATGGAAATAGGTAAGACCTATTTATAAAAGTTGGAGTAAAAACGTACCCTGGTCTCATTAAGGAGTGGGGAACTAAATGGGAGGAGGTGGTAACCGTATGCATGCACTTGATGTTCCATAAAGTGGTTAACGCATGAAACTGGTTTTCATGAAACTGTTAACGTTATGGAATTGATTTTCCATAAAGTTGTTAACGCATGTGCTTTATGTCTCATGAACGTTTCATACATAACTTCCCGTATTTACTATCCGCTTCACCCTTATGACATTTCCTTATGAAGGGTGTAATATACGCTGCACGCTGTAAACCGCCAAACCAATACCCAAAGAGGATCCCCCAGTTTGTGTTGATGTCTCGAACATTTTTGGAAAACATATAGCATGTTTTTGTGGCTTGCAAGCCAAGCTCGGTAAACTTGCTAGCATGGTGACCTTCGGCGGTCGAGATTTTGCATCTTGAGATGAGGGGAAACCGTTGATCATTGCACGCCTTCGTTTTGGTAGTGAGGGCCAACGTGGTGGTACGGCTAGGTTGGCATGCATGGTTCGGCGTGGACAAACTTAGGTTTTCGGGCCAAAGGTTACCATGTGTCGTCTGGTAACCTTGGATGGCTAGGATTTTCTCCTGGGATTGAAATGCAACCGTTGATTGTTGCACTCCTTCGTTTTGGTGGCAGCATAGGGAAGGCAGACAGGGTTGCATGGCTAGGGACAAGGAAAGGGCGTTTGGCTTGACATGGTGTGACTAGCATAGGTAAGGCCAAGGAAGAGTGCGTTTGGCATGGCGCGGCTAGCTTGGGCTAGGTGCGGTTTGGGCTTGGCTTGTGGGGCCAAGGGTTTTCCATGGGTGTATAGCGTGGCTAGGGCCAAGGCAGGGGCGTTTGGCATGGCGTGGTGTGACTAGAAAAGCTAGGGACAAGGCAGAGTGCGTTTGGCATGGCGCGGCTAGCTTGGGCTAGGTTCGGTTTTGGATTGGCATGTGGGGCAAAGGGTTTTCCATGGACGTATGGCGTGGGTAGGCCAAGGTTTTGCCTTGGGCGAATGGCATGGCTAGCTTTGTCTAGTTGCGTGACCAAGTTATGGTTTTGGGCCAAAGGTCGTGAGGTGACCTTAGACGACCATGATTTGCTCCTGGGATTTGAAGGGAAACCATTGATCGTTGCACACCTTTGCTTTGGTATCCACGTGGGGAAGGCCAGCATGGTGGTGTTACATGGGGGGCATGGCGAGATGTGTTTTGCATGGCGCGGCTATCTTGGCTAGGTTTGGTTTGGCTTGGCATGTGGGGCCAAGGGTTTTCCATGGGCACATGGCATGACTAGGGCCAAGGCAAGGGTGGTTTGCTTGGTATGTGGGGACAAGGATTTGCCTTAAGCGCATAGCATGGCTAGCTTTGGATAGGTGTGTGACTAAGCTAGGGTTTTGGGCCAAAGGTCGTGAGGTGACCTTAGAAGGCCAGGATTTTCTCCTGGGATTAAAGGGAGACCGTTGATCGTCGCACGCCTTCGTTTTAGTATCCAGAGTTGTGCATGTCTTTGTCTAAGTTAAGGTTTAACATGTTGGAACCCTAATTAGTCCCCTTTAGTAGAATTGATGTAGAATTCTCATACGAACTCGGATTTTGACGGTCCGCCCTCTATCTGATCGGAAAATAATTCTCTATATCCTTACGCGAAAATATTTAGGTTTTGAGTTCGTTGAGGTGGTGAAATCAACCCGACAGTGAAAACCAAAAAGAATTCAGGAGGAATGGTGGCATGTCCAGGCTAGGATTTTTGGTCATAGGTTACCATGCGTTGTTTGGTAACCTTGGAAGGCTATGATTTGATCCTAGGATTGAAGGGAAACTATTGATTGTTAAACTCCTTCGTTTTGGTAGCCGCATAGGGAAGGAAAATCGTGGTGGCGTGGCTAAGTTGGCATGGGGCCATGGCGAGGTTTGTTTTGGCATGGCACGGTAGGTGTGGCTGGAACGGTTTTCCATTAGCATAGGGGTGCGACTAGCATGGTTGGCATGCTTTGGTACGGTTGGTGTGACTGGCATGATTTTGCATTGGCACAGAGGTGAGGCTAGCATGGTTGACATGCTTTGGCACGATTGGTGTGGCTGGCATGATTTGTCATTGGCATAGAGGTGCGCTAGCATAGTTGTCATGCTTTGGCGCGGTCGGTATAGCTGGAATGATTTTCCATTGGCACACAGGTGAAGCTAGAATGGTTGGCATGCTTTGGCGCGGTCGGTGTGGCTTGCATGATTTTCCATTGCCACAGAGGTGCGGCTAGCATGGTTGGCATGCTTTGGTGCGGTCGGTGTGGCTGCCATGATTTTTCATTGGCACGGAGGTGCGGCTAGCATGGTTGGAATGCTTTTGCGCGGTCATTGTTGCTGGCATGATTTTTCGTTAGCACATAGGTACGGCTAGCATGGTTGGCATGCTTTGGCGCGGTTGGTGTGGCTGGCATGATTTGCCATTGGCACAGAGGTGCGACTAGCATGGTTGGCATGCATTAGCGCAGTTGTCGTGGCTGGGATGACTTTCCATTGGCACAGAGGTGAATTAGGGTTTTGTTTATTGTAACCCTAATTTGAAAAAGGTACCCCGGTAATTATTTAGAGACACATTAAAGGTGTTCAGTAAATGCACCTAGTAAATGCTTTATCACTTAAATGTTGTAACGTCACTGTATGCTAGGGCTTAGTGTTTTATGATTTTAACCCTAAGCTAAAAACCACCATCAACATTAAATCCCCTTCTTAGCTCGGAACAGGTGCCTTGTTGCGAGGTAAGCATATGATGGTGACAGACAAGGACGGAATCGAGGTGTAAATCATTGCAAAGATGGTCAGGAGAATCCGACTAACCTTTTTGAGTGGTAAAGAGAGTTTTTGGCTTCCCTTGCTGGCGGCCCTTCGTAAGTTGTACTAGGAATGCATACCGTGGAGTGGTGAGATGAAAGTTACCGTATTGGTCTGGTCGTACATCCCAAAGGCAAAGGGGGAGCGGTCTTGGAAGACGAAGCAAGTGGACGGCTCGGATCGAGGGGCCAAGAGGTGGCATGGTCCTGGCCGCGGCAATGGTATGGTGGAACCTGCAGGGGAGGCTAGGCATGGTGGGGTCGCGATGATGGAGCGAGGGATTTTCCGGGGCCGTGGTAAGGTGAGTCTGGAAGATTCCTCCGATCAGTAGCGAAGGGTTTGGTAAAGAACTCATCATCTATGTTTGGTTTCGAACTATCAACATCTTTCGACGAAACGAAGCCTTGTTTAGGTAACATCTTGTCGGTTTTTTCTCTCTTAGCAACAAGATATCTGCATAAAATAAAACAGGGAAATTATGAAATAATCCCCCAAAAACATAACCGCGCTCGACAAAAAAAATAAAATAAAATCCCTGACACATGGGAGAATAGTATTTTCTATGGTTTCGAAATACATATACAGTATTCTTCTTCGGGATTCATATACAGTAATTCTTTCTGGTTCATATGAAGCGCATATACAGTATTCTTCTTCGGGATTCATATACAATAATTCTTTCGGGTTCATATGAAGAGCATATACAGTATTCTTCTTCGGGATTCATATACAGTAAATCTTTCGGGTTCATATGAAGAGAATATATAGTATTCTTCTTAGGGATTCATATACATTAATTCTTTTGGGTTCATATGAAGCACATATACAGTATTCTTCTTCGGGATTCGTATACAGTAATTCTTTCGGGTCCATATGAATCATGCATACAATATTTTTTCGGGATTCATGTGCAATATGTTTCTCGGGTTCAAGTGCATATACAGTATCCTACTTCGGGTTCGAAATTACATGCGCAGAATATTTCTCAGGTTCAAAATCATATACGGAATCTTTCTTCGGGTTCAAAATTATGCGCGCAGCATTCTCTACGGGTTCGAAATCATTTATGCAGTAATTTCTACGGAATCGAATCATATATATATACACTGTTCTCTACAAGAAGCACGCCAACCGATCGTACGCACGATATTAACGCAATATTTATAAAAGAAAAAACACCTACTGCTAGGGTTTGCACCTACAAAGGGAAACAAGAGAAGTATTAGAAGACACACCTGGGTATCCTGTTTCTCCTTTATCACTTTACCGATAGCAAGGAAGAAGGAAGGAACAAAGCGAAAAATAAAAGAAAGGACTTCATGTATATATATGCGAGCGGTTTCCACAATAGGGGAGGATTCCTTTTCTCCCAAAGCCGCGCGTGTAAAGGAAGTTTGGGCCCACGAGGACGCCTACCTCCCATGCACGCTCCCTTTTGCACCGGTCCCACCAATCGAGCCGACCTGTCAATGCTGCCCAAGTTACACCAGCTATCACCCACCGGCCCCACCAGCCAGCGCACGCTCAGTTTCTCAACTCGCGCCAGCAGCTCAATGCTTCCCAGCTGTCCATCTCCACCAAATTGTGCCAACCTCTCGCTCCATGCAAAAAACTGCCAAGGACAAGGATTCCGAACCCAGTTCGCATCTCATAAAAAAGGTCAGATAAATCCCCCGTTTCTCTTTCAGATCTTGTCTTGGCACCATCTTATGATTACCTCGCAACAAAGCTCATGTTCCGAGCTAAGCAGGGGACTTAATATCGATGGTGGATTTTGGATAAGGGGTAAAATCGTAAAACCCTTGACCTAGTTTTACTAGCAACACATTAACTAAGAGCATTTAATTTAGTTGTCGATAATTATTGGGGTATTTTTTCAAAATACCAGATTAGGGTTTTCGACACAGAACCCTAATTCCAAAACCAAGCTGCATACTGCGCGCCATGGCAACGAAGTCAAAACCAAGCCGCATACTGCGCACCACGGCTACGATGCCAAAACCAAGCCGCATACTGCGCACCAAGGCAACGATGCTAAAACCAAGCCGCATACTGCGCACCACGGATACAACGCCAAAACCAAGCCGCATACTGCGCACCACGGCTACAATGCCAAAACCAAACTGCATACTGAAACCATGTCGAACTAAGTCTCTATGCCACTGGCACATGCCAAAGTATCTCCCTAGGCTTGCAAACTGTGCAACCTAGACCAACTTGGCCGTGCGTTCCATTGGAACATGCCAACACGCACCGCTAGCCAATTTCCTTCCAAAGCCGCTATTCCAAAGTAGCGCCCGCAACTTGGCCCATGTGGCCGTGCGTGCCATTGGAACATGACAACATGCTACCACTAGATACTTTTATTCCAAGCCGTTATGTCATTGTAGTACCCGCAACTTGGCCCATGTGGCCGTGCATTCCAATGGCACATGCCAACACGCTACCACTAACAACTTTTATTCCAAGCTGCTACTGCTCCTTCCTTAGTTTTCACTCACGATCCTTTTTCATACCCTAAACGCCCGCAAAACATAAATATTCCTTCGATTGGGTGTAGGAAATTCTTTTCCCATCATATGGACATGCTGACCGTCAAAATCCGAGTTCGTATGAGAATTCTACAGTGATTCTAGTGGAGGACGCCAATTAGGGTTTTCAAACCCTAAACCACTAGCCACTTTCTATTCCAAGCCGCTACCTAGTTGTGGCTCCCAAAACTTGGTCAAAGCAGCCGTGCGTGCCATTGGCACATGCCAACACGTTACCACTAGCCACTTTCTATTCCAAGCCGCTACCAAGTTGTAGCGCCCGCAACTTGGCCAAAGTGGCCGTGCGTGCCATTGGAACATGCCAACACTTTACCACTAGCCACATTCTACTCCAAGCCGCTACCCAGTTCTAGCGCACGCAACTTGGCCAAAGTGGCCATGCGTTCCATTGGCACATGCCAACACGTTACCAGTAGACACTTTCAATTCCAAGACGCTACCCAGTTGTAGCACCCGCAACTTGGCCAAAGTGGTCGTGCATGCCATTGGCACATGCCAACACGTTACCCCTAGCCACTTTCTATTCCAAGTCACTACCCAATTGTAGCGCCCGCGACTTGGCTAAAGTGGTCGTGCGTGTCATTGGCGCCTGCCAACACGTTACCACTAGCCACTTTCTATTCCAATCCGCTACCTAATTATAGCGCCCGCGACTTGGCCAAAAGTGGTCATGCATGCCACTGGCACATGCCAACATGCAACCACTAGCCACTTTTATCCCCAACTTGCTAGCTAATTTCCAAGGCATTCCTCACATGCCACGAACGCTTCACTAGCGACTTTGGCATTACCATTCGCACTCAAAGTGCAACTTGCGGCCAAGGAATTCCGCACATGCCAAATGCTCCACCAAGCGACTTTGGAATTGCCATCCGCACTCAAAGTACAACTTGCGGTCGAGACATCCCGCACATGCCGCAATGCTTCACTAGAAACTTTGGCATTTTCACTTGTGCCCAACTCTTGAGACCACATCATGGGGGATGCTCTCTTGGGGTTTTGTTTTGGCGGTCATAGCGTGCAGCGTACACTACGCTCGCAATAAAGCAAGGCGTGCAAGGAATTAATACGGTCAATTAAATAAGGAAATTTATGGTAAAAATGTTTTTCTCCATAAAGCCAACGGTTTCAACCTCCTCTGTTTTAATTGGCACATTACTCAATTCCTTAATAAGGCCAGGGTACGTTCAATCTCACTTGTATAAATAGGTTTCACCTATTCTACCTAAACAACACAAGTCTTGGTTAGGCAAAATACAACACTATCAGATAGCAACTTTGCAAGCTCTCTCAAAAGCATCCATCACTAACAAGCTTCTACACATCTGATACAAGTCGAGATATTACCTAGCCAGAACTCTCTGGTCTCATCACCCTTCTTCGCTATCCTCCCCAAATCAACCCTTCTCCTCCACTTTGTGACCGAAGCAAATATGGAACGGCCATCCTCTTGGTTTAGGCCAGAATTATACAGATTGATATCTAAAATAAAAAGCTATCACGTGAAGCACATTTGTTCAAGAGTGTAAACCAGTCTCTCCACCATCGAATTTACCAAATTCGGCAGAGGCGATTTTCTCCCATAAACAACTGTGTATTTGTTTTTGACAAATTTGGCTTTATGATACAGGAAAGGAAAACGGGGAGGCTGCTGCTTCAAGGGCCGTGTAAGGGTGGACTCTATCCGATCAAAACACTTACTAAATCAAGTACCAAGCCAAGACATGTAGCTCATTTTTCTTCTCGTATTAACGGAGATCTTTGGCATATGCGCCTAGGACATCCTAATCCTAAGATAATTAGAACTTTTAATAAAAATAATTATCTTCAATTAAATCCTAAATTATTTATACTGTTTTCTGCTCAAGTTGTGTCCATTCCAAACTCCACAAGTCGCATTTTCCTCCTTCTCATCATCGTGCAACTCATATATTAGATCGTATTCATGCTGATCTATGGGGACCTTCTCCGGTAACATCTAATAATGGTTTTCGTTATTTTCTCATCCTAGTGGATGATTATACTCATTTATCTTGGATTTATTTCCTACACAGTAAAGATCAAACCTTCAAATGATTTCAAAATTTCTAAGAACTGGTTCAAAATAGGTTTTCTACAACTATAAAAAACTTGCAGAGTGATGGTGGTGGTGAATTTGTATCCAATCACCTATTTAATTTCTTTGCAGGCAATGGTATATCTCCTCAAACATCATGTCCACATACACCGCAATAAATCATATGGCTGAACGAAAAATTTGACATATCGTTGAGACTGGTGTTGCTCTCTTGTATCATAGCAGATTATCCTCTACGTTTTGGGATGAATCCTTTGCAACCGCTATTTATCTCATCAATAGAATGCCATCTCCCATACTTCAAAACTTGCCCCCATATCAAAAGGCATATAACAAGGTACCCGATTATAAATTCTTAAGAGTCTTTGGTTTTCATTGTTATCCGGTACTAGTCCCATACAATAAACACAAGCTACAATACAAGACTAAACCCTGCATATTTATTAGCTACAGCGATATACACAACGGATAAAAGTGTTTAGAACCAGAAACACAACGTGTATATATATCGCGTCATGCCGCCTTTAATGAAAATTATTTTCCTTTTCTTACTGTTCATCAAAAAAAATGCACTAAAAACTCTAAATTCTTCTCATATACTTAGATTTACACGTCCCCACCAGTCCCTTCCTTTTAGAAATCCAATATCTAGTCCAATAATTCCACCTTTATCTCCTTCACTTACATCAAATTCTTCTATTTCCACACCTTTATCCCCATATTTTTCTACTTCTTCCAGTGAACTTACTATTAATGATTCAGGTACATCTTCAAATCCCAATGTGGTTTTATCAAATGAGTCTCCCTCACAAAGATCTACGAATGCAGTAGTTGCACCACCGCCTGCCGTGCCCAATCATCCCATGGTGACACGTACTCGTGACGGAACTCGCAAACCAAAGGTTTTACCTTCTCTTCTTGCGACAAAACATCCAGTTGTTGAGTGTTATGTGAGTCTTGCTTGTGATAAGATCACTGAACCAACTTGCTATTCTGTATCTTCTAAAGAGCCTAAGTGGAATGATTCTATACATGAAGAATATACATATCTTATGCAAAATGGAACTTGGACTCTTGTACCTTGGCACCCAGGCATGAATTTGGTAGGGGTGTAAATGGGTATACAAAATAAAATGCAGGGCTGACGGGATAATTGACAGGTTCAAGGCTCGACTTGTAGCAAAAGGGTACAGCCAACAACATGGAATTGATTACGACGAGACATTTAGTCATGTGGTTAAACCGGTTAAGGTACGTCTTGTTCTTAGTTTTGCGGTTACTTCCTCATGGTCTATTCGCCCGTTAGATGTTAAAACTGCATTCTTACATGGTAAATTAGATGTTGTTGTTTATATGGTAAAACCACTGGGTCTTATCAACAAAGAGCATCCATGCCATGTTTGTCAACTTCATAAAGCCTTGTATGGACTAAAACAGGCGCCCCGTGCTTGGTTTCATCGTTTTACAAGTTATTTGCAAGAAATGGGTTTTGTTCAATATGAATCTGATAATTCAATGTTTATTCGTCGAAGATATCTTGGTATTACAGTAGTATTACTCTATGTCGATGACATCATTGTTACTGGTTCGGACAAAGAAGGTATCCAATCATTTATTAAGAGTCTGAATTGTGAATTTGCAATGAAATGCTTGGGTGAATTGCATTACTTTTTAGGAATGGAGGTTAATAGAAATGAATCAGAGATTCATCTCACACAAACAAAGTATACACTGGATCTTCATAAAAAGTCTGACTTACTACTGTCTAAGCCTATCAACACTCTGGTTTCTCATGGAAAGAAAATGCCAGCTTCAGGTGGTAAGTTATTTGGTGATGTAACTAAGTATAGAAGCTTAGTCGGGACTCTACAGTATCTTATTATGACTAGGACTGATATTACCTATGCCGTAAAACAAGTTAGTCGTTTCATGCACTCACCAACTGAAGATCATTTTATGGCTGTCAAGCACATACTGAGGTATCTTAAAGGTACGCTTGGTAAAGGTTTATTTCTTTCCAGTATTGCGTCACCCAAATTATTGGCATACTCCGACGCTGATTGGGGTGGTATGCCAGATGATTGTACTTCCACATCCGGTAGTTGTATATTTCTTAGGACAAATCTTATTTCATGGTTTAGTAAGAAGCAACCTACGGTATCAAAATTATCTACCGAAGCCGAGTATAGAGCTATGTCAACTGCAACTTCTGAAGTCGTGTGGATACAATACTTGCTTACTGATCTTGGGGTATATTTGAGAGACCCTCCAATCCTTATATGTGATAATATAAGTGCCACGTATATGGCAGACAATCCAATTCAACATTCTAGGAGTAAACATATTCACATCGATTATCATTTTGTACGGGAGCGACTTGCAAGGGGTTCACTTCAAATACGTTATATTCCAACTCGGATACAGGTTGCCGACATCTTCACCAAGGGCTTGTTATAAAATCGATTCAGTTTACTTCAATCAAAGCTTTCACTTAAGGATACTCCGCGCTCAACTTTTGGGGGGATGACAAGACATGATACATTTCTAAATTAGCTGCTTGATTTATGCTAGGATTAGTCAAAGTTTCTTTATTAAATTAGTTGCTTGATTTATGCTAGGATTAGTCAAAGTTTAATCACCACTTAATGTAATTGATGTACATCTCTATTAATATATATATAGATGTCCTGAACCCTTGAAGGTATCAAGGAAGCTTAAAACCAAAACCTTACATTTATGTTACCCAATGCCTGACCGTGACTGCTGACCGGCGTATTGTATATGGAAAGTTCTGATTATGTTTTGATACATGTGGGTGGTTACTGAATGGTTAGATTGTTTTATTCTAGCTTTGCCTAAACCTCAGACTTTTGTACAAACTTTCACCAAGCCATAGTTGAAATTAATTTGAAATCAGTTTGTGACCATTAAGCATTACAATGTTAGCCTATTCAAAATGAAAACACTTTCTCGACATGAAGAGTTATGTCACTGGCCAATAGTAGTTGAAAGTAAGGAACCATTAAATAGTTAATTTATTGTAAACGTGTCTGAACTTTATTTTTAATTTCTTCGAGGTTTTTTCCTTAAGGTTTTGATATTTTTTCTTTAAGGTTTTTAATGAAGGATCAGAAGAGGCGTGGGCGAAGGGTCATCGCATCAGAAGACTCAAATGATCTATACTACAACCCAAGGATAGTGTAGAACGATGCCCTTTGATAGGTGTTTAAAAACACCTCTCTAATTATCGATTAGTTATGCTTTCTTATCTAGTTTTCTTGCGAAATTTTATTATTAGATTTCTTTTATATTTTACTAGTCAATATGCGCGCGCGCAATGCGAGTGCCTTTTTGTTTCAAGAGGTTTCTTCTTTTTATTATTTTTTGTCATTGCTGCTAGCTTAGCTAAATACGGTAATTATGTAATTGAACATCATGCAGTGGTCGTTGATACTTATAACATTCAAATGAATATGAGATTTTTCTATGATGGAGGTGATGGTAGTGGCATGTTAGAAACTTGTTCATTCATCTCGATCGGTCGTGCATGAAAATTAGTGTGAGGCATGTAAACCTAAGTATAGAACTTGGATCGGGGTGTAATTTTATGTTATTTTTCTATTTTGTGTGTGTCTGTGGTAATCGTCATTACAGACTTAACTCTTGTGTAAACTTTTTGCCTTCTGAATGAAAAAGAGAAAAGAAAAACATTGGCTTTTGAATGTAAACTCAAGTATATAGGGCATGCAACGATGAATTTGTTAGTTGTAACACGTCCACCCGAACACGTGTGTAGATTTCTCTTATTATCTCTGCCTCCCCACCACACGATTTATTTATTATCGTCGTCTCTCCAAAACTCTGATACTCAACCAACATTCTCAACCATCTTTTACTTTTAACTCTCTGTCGTTTACAATCTTCTTTTTTGATATTGTACCACCTCTCTTCTAGTATACCGCACAAATAACTTCTGCTATAGAATTAATTTGAAATTTTAATATTTAATCACCGGTAATTCTTTATTTTTATTTGTAAGGAGAAATTTTCTTAGTTTTTATAGAATTGTGAATCCGATGGAGTAATTTTTTAAACCTTAAATTATGTGCAATCTAATCATAACCTTATTGAATTCTAATCTTGTGATAGCGAATGTGAATCAATTTTAAAAAGAAACTTCATTATTTAAAAGGAATTGATAGCAGAGATACACGTTATCTGGAAAATAATGGTGGCGGCGGCGACTTAGTGGCGGAGGTGGCGACTTAGTGGAAGCCTTAGGGGTTGTGGTGGTAATGGTGGCGGTTGTGTCGTTGTGTTGGTCATAGTGTCGAAGGTATAGTTACTTGTGATGATTATGGCGGTGTTGTTGTTGATGGAAAAGGTGGTGTCATTGGAGATGTTGATGGGGATTGATAGTGGTGGTGGTGGTGGAGGTGGCAACCGCGTTGTGGTGTTGGTGTCGATAGTGGTTGCGGCAGAGGTGTTGGTGGTGCCGGAGTTGGTACCAAAAGTAGTGATGGCGGAGGTGGTGAAAACATCTGAGGGGTAATTTAGATTTGAAAGTAATTTGACTGGTTGTTCAAATTGTAGGCACGAAGGAAAAAAAAATGGAGGGAAATTTTGTTTATTTTGGTAAACATGGTGGTCGACGACAGCAATAGTTGTGTCGATGGCAACAGTGGTACTAGTGGTGGAGTTGGCAGAGGTATTGACTGTAGCAAGAGAACAACGGCGCTGTAACAATGTTTTTTAATTCAATTGGCCAATTCGTGTATTTGGATACAGAGGTACTATTTAGATTTTTGGGGCTATTTTTGTCCAAAAAAATAGTAACCGAAAAATTTTGGGACATCAAAAATGGGTCTTTTCTTTATTATAATATAAGATAAGATAAGATATATATAAGATGAGAATTTTGAAGCTTATTCCCCAAAAGAACAAAAAATAGTCCAATTTACCAAAAGAGAGGCGAAATTATTATTACATGGACCACAATGGCAGTCGCGTGGGCGTTAAGAAGTAACAAGATGAAATCCATATTGAATTATCGGAGGTAGCCAAAGAAGGCGAGGCGGCAATTTGATTCAAAACGGATTTACTAGAGGCACCCTCTCAAGTTACTCAGGGCCACCGTCTTCTACCATTTATACTCGAGCAGACCAAAACTTGGTCCAGTTTCATCACCAGTTCTGCCCATTCTCGTGCTGCTGGATTATAACTAATTTCGATGCATGGAACTGGAGGATAGATTATCAAGGGTGCTGATGTTTATGTTGGTTGAGCTTGAGGCATTAGGAGGTCGAGATGAGCAGAATTTGGGGATCTGGTGTTGTTTCTTATGAAGATTAAGGGAAGGACTCGAAGTAGTTTCTGCAGACAAAGAAGGTGGTAGCTTAAGAATTGAAGGCCGAATTAGGTTCGAAATAATGAACATTTGATGGAGTTTCAAGACTAGTTTGAACCAATGAAATTAATGGCGCTGCTGTTGAGATTGATGGACTGAATTGTGAATGTTGATGGATGTTTGTTTCTCTTCGAAATGATGGGTTGAATGGTTTTACTATGAATTCAAATTGCAAGGAGAATTGAAGCATGGAAGCGGCTAAGAACATCACAACTTACTCATCTCCTACACCACTAGGATTGTGCACACTGCATGTTTGATAAAAGGCCTCCTTGAAAATTTCTTCACTACTTCAAGTTCTTTGCAGGGATTATTGATGCAATTGTTTGAATGGGTATTTTCAATGGTTATTAATGGGAACTCCAATTTTGACCAGTCAAAACCACTATTTTTTTTTAAGGTTAAATTTTTTTTGGAAACTGCAGTAAACTTTTGCGTCCTAAATGTTTCACAACAGTTTCGATCAGTTGCGACTTTTCAACGTTGCAACAGTTTGAAATTGTTGCGATCCAAAATTTGCAACGACAATGTAGCCGTTGCGAAATATTGCAACATCGACTTTCGTAGCAGAGCTAAACTGTTGCGACCCCGCTTTGCAACTGCCAGATACCATTGCTAATCACTAAATTTGATGTAGTGAGACATTGTGGTTTGTAGGAATGGGTCACTAGCTGGTTTAACCCTAATAGCAATCAAGGGGAGTTACAAGAAAAATTCATACAATTTGTCAGTTTTTCTATGTGGCAAATTTGGAATCTTAGATGTAATGTGGTGTATAATAATGCTCATGTCCAGGTGAATAATCTAGTTTCCCATGTTAATAAAGATATTAGGGAATGGAATAAAAATACAGTGAGGATTTTAGCAACTAGAACTACAGCTAGTCAGAGCAGAGCTGTAATGCCATGGAGTTTACTAGAACTCTTGGCTTTCAGAAATTTAACTTTGATGCATCATTTGTGAGAGAAAATAAGCATATGGGAATATGACTAACAACTTTTAATGATGCAGGGAACTGTGAAGGTGCACAATCAATCCATGGGATAACTAATTATGAGGAGCAGGCTGAGGCTTTGGCAGCACTTGGAACTACAAAGTGGGAAAACGCTGAAGCTGTGTAGGAACTACCTTTGGAGGGTGATTGTCTGAATGTGGTGAATGCTATTGTTGGTATTTTAGGTTCTGTTAAATGGACAAATAATAATGTAATTCAGGAATGCAAGATTTTATTTACGAGGTAGAAATGCACTTTTGTGCACAGAGAGTCCAATGAAGTAGCTAATGGTTTAGCTAAAAGAGCTAAAAATATTAGAGCTGATGAATACTGGAACTCATATTTATCCAATATGGTTGAAATCTCTTATAAGAGATGAACTCAATGTAAACCTTTTTTAAATTTATAATGAATCTTCCTTCCTTATTAAAAAAATAAAATAGGTTTTAAGGATTATAATTTTTATTTTTTATTATAATAAAAGGAAGAAATAAATAAGAGGGGATACTAAAAAAGAGTAAAAATACAGTAAAACTTTTTAAAAATAATACTTGATAATATAATAATATTGTTAAAATAATAAAAAATTCAAGTCCCTACTCTGGCTCTTGGGGCTAAAATAATAAATTCGATAAAACTATAATATAATATGTTTCAAAAATTCTCCTTAAACATTAATAGGTCTCAAATATTATATAAAATAATAATTCCATTAGAATATAAAAAAATAATTTTCATACACATAAAATTTTCTCAAAATATGATTTAGTGTTGGTTTGTTTTTCTTTGAATTTCAAATCAAGTTGTATTTCATCTTTAATAGTTCGTAGTGCACACATAAGATTCTTATATTACAAAAAAATTATGTATAAAAATCTTTTTTCTTGGAAACTAATAAGATTTATTACTTTAAAGACAAGTGGATGCCGTTCTAAAATTATTTCCATTAATGTTTTTTTTCTCTCTATATTTTCCATTTGGTTTTTTTTTTTATTATTATAATATTATTTAGAATTTAGACGGATTATCATATGGTAAAAAATTCGTCGGAAGCCGAGCAACAAGCTGAGCTCTAACCCCTTTTTGAATGACCACTCCTAATCTATGAAAGAGAAAATCTCCAACACGTACATTGGCATCATAACTAGCAATGCAGTTACGCAAGCGCTTAAGAAAAACCGCGGTATCGTCTCCAAGCTCTCCTTTCCATTTTGAAAAATCCATTTTGTTATTTATCCTAAGATACTTTAATTTTATTTTTTAATACGGAAATTCTCATTTTTTTCCAAATAAATTCTTAAAATTAAGAATTATTTTTAAAATTAATATATTGTTATTATATGTATAAAGTAATAAATTATTAATTTATTGATTAAGTAATATATTTTTAAAATAATAGGATTTGGGTGGTCCCAAGCATATTATTTTATAGATGTTTTATTATACCCCTTAGCCAGAATTCAACCTCAATTCTTTAAACAGTTAGCACAAAAATAATATTGAAAACTGAAGATGAACAATCAAAATTGAATCTAAATACATACTTGGTCAAGTTTAATTTGAGAAGAAGAAAGAGATAAGAATTAGATTTGGTTTTGGTTTTGGTTTTGCCATCACATATTAGGGCATAGAATTTAACGACAGTACCAACAGAAAATAACCTACGAAATTTGAAAATAGCCTAGTCAGCAAGTTCTTGAACAAATTTAGCCGTAACTGGACATTTAGAAATTTAGAAATTTACATGTTGAAAAAATTGGATTTGGTTTTGGCAACCCGCTTAGCTTAAGTGCATCAACAAAGAACAATTTCCTAATCCTAATGCTGCAGGCTGCAGGAAATGTTCCTCCTAGCAAATTACATCCTAACCAAAGATATTTCATGTAAATCAATTTTTGAAAGTTCATTCCATAAAAACCCATTCAAACTAAAGTACCTAACCTGTAATCTTTCATGTAAATCCATTTTTGAAAGTTCATTCCATAAAAACCCTTTCAAACTAAAGTACCTAACCTGTAATCTGCTAAGTCAGTATCCCCAATTTATAAGGGTATCCCAATTATGTAATCTTTCCTATAGTCGTTAATATGCAAACACGATCCCGAGTAATTAACTAAGATTTGGAATGATACAATATCTTGAAGTTACGTCAAATCTCACAAGATTTTCCAGCAATCTCATACCGAGTTTTGGAAAGTAATCCTGACCGAGATTTTGGATAATAACTGTATTAAAATACGTGGGAGATATTTTAGGTGTAAATAAAGATGCGGTTTTGGAAGGAAATACTATTTTACATTTGCAAGATTTACCAGCAAATCCTCAATATTTCCAAAAAACTAAATCTATTAATGCAAATTCAAAAGGGCGTGTTCCATCAAAAGCGCGTTTGATTTCAAAACATACTGTAACAACAAAATCTATTGCTATTAATGTGAAAAAACGGAAAGCGCGTCTGATTTGGAAAGTTAATCTTCTTTGGAACTGGGCACTAATTCTTTGCGTCTGCTTTTGTCTAAGAGAAACTGCAGTCATGGGAGTATAACTAAAGAGTAAAGACTAAAAAAAGTAAGATAATTTGGTTTAGTCCGTCGAACGACGCTACGGTGCAGGAGTAAATTTGGTGGAGCGGAGTTACACGGGTTCGTCTGATACGGGGCGTAGGTATAAATTATGCATGGGTGGGGCGTAACTATAATTTACGCCTGGTGTTGGGCGGAGTTTAAAATTGCGTTTTCTGTGGGGAAGAATATATAAAACCGCCCGATGGAGAGGCGCGATGGAGAGGCGTAACTAGAAACTACGCCTGAGCGGACGAACCTTAGAAATATGCCTGATGGGGTGCAATTAAAAAACTCCGCCTTACTACAACAAACAGACGTATTTGTGACATTATTTTTGCAACATCATAGAAAACGTCATAAATATTAGTTATGCGTGACAGTTTTAGTGTCACAAAAATATTGTGTTAGCTAAATCCCCAGAAGTGTCAGAATAGATTACTTTCTACACCTGCTATTCTGTCACAAATATTTATTTTTAAAATAAAAAATAAATAAAATAAATATGATTTTTCGCAACGTTTTTAAGCGTTGGAAAATCATTATTTTTTAATTCTTAAATTAAAATAATTATTATTTTCTATAACTGACATTTCAGAAATGTTAAAAATAATCATGTATATTGTTAACACTCAAATCTGTCACAAATATCAAATTAGTCACGACATTTTGCAGTCGTTGAGAATAATATATTTTTACCTGCACTCTCATCCGTTGCAAATAAGCTAATTTATTACTAACATTTAATGATGTTGGTAAGACCCTTTATTTGCCACACAAAAATAATATTACGATAATAGCATGTTTGCGGCGCATGCATCTATTAGAAATAGATTTTTACATTAGCGATAATGTAAATATAATGGTTGTTCTTGACGATTGTAATGCATAATAAATGGTTTTTATTTTAAACGTTTTTATATATCGTAAAAATAATAATTTGCAGTTTTTCATGTGAAACTACAAGTTCAACATCTTAGCTGATTAGAATTTATATAATTTGAGTTTTTCTTTCAAATTTTGTATCCACTAGGTGCTTATTAGGGTCGCACAATTTTGACGATGGTTGCACAATTTTGCTATAGTCGCCAGAGGAAAATATTTTTTTAATGTAAAATTAGTTGTGTGCATCTCCTTTCCATACTCCATTTTTTTGTTTGTTTCTAGTATCTTAGAAAGTTTGTTTACTATTATAGTTAAACATGACAACTTTCATTAAAATGATGGGTCAACGTATCCAAACAACTAGCAATCAAAATCTTTTGCAAAAGACCACCTTCTCCTTCATCAATATCACAGGATGACACTATTATTTAATCAATAACACTATCACCACTTGATATAATACCTTCATCTTCACTATCATATTCACTCAAAAGACCACCTTCTCCTTCAAGTTCTTCTTCAGAAGTAAATGGTTCTCCTTTGTTATCTAATCTCTCTATTTAGGGCACCAGACGATGTATAGTTTCATCCTGCGACACATTGAGAAATTGTTATACACCCAAACCACAAGTAAGGTATAATGAAACAAAATTTGAATAAAATTAAAAAATAGTCTAAACTCCCAGGAAAATTGTTGACCTTAGACACTGCAAAAAAATAGTCACATTGATATCCTTTATCCACCTAATGTAATAACATTTTAATATTTTAAGCACATACACAAGCACTACATTCATACAATCAAGTCAGAATACGGGTCTGGTGAAAGTAAAGAATGTGATCCTCTAACAAAACCTAAGCCCTTGAACAGGGAGTTTATTGTAAACACCTTCAAACGAAAAAGTTTTATTTTGATTTGTCTCTAAATACGACTCTGCCTGTCAGAAAGCAGAGCTTGAAGTCAATAATCTACTTTCTTTGTTGCATCCTGCACTTATATGACACTCTTCGGCAACATAAATCATACAATCCCGTAGCATCCACTAGCTAGTTTAAAAAAAAATGATTGTAAAATTAGCATTGCGACCAAAGACACCATGAGTAATGTTTGTATGCCAAGATATATTGGATCAAAGAATACAAGCTGCAACTGATGTGACTTCTCTAGGATTAGGAACCACACCAACACAGTTACAGGCCACTATTTCAACAATAATATAGATTTCACATCAGTGGCAAAAAGCACTAACGTTAATGACAAGGGCATGGTTAATACTAATCGAACTGATCAAAGAAGAAGTATAAAGACTGAGGAAAACTTATGATCAATATCAGTACCCCATTCAGTCTAATTGTATTCACTATTTTCTCATCCAATGTCCCAGACCATAAAGTATTCTGATTCATCATGAGAGTCCTAGACCAAAAACTATTCTCTTTCATCATGAGTTTTAGCAATTGAAAACTAAATTCCTCTGAGCAATTTCATCAATCAGTTAACATGCAAGTTAAGTTTTCACAAAATCTAATTTATTTGGGAACTAAGGTTTGATTTCATAGTACAAAGAGTAAAAGCATTAAAGTCGGTTGATGATCCAGGCTAGTCTATCTTTCCATTCTAAAATCAAACACGCAGAGTATTCAATTAGTAAATAGATCAGAGTTACCGATACATCAAACAAAATCCAATTTACCTGTTGTAATTCCTCTTTAGATAGAGATGCAGCAAGACCAGGAGAAAGGGTTTCGATAAAAATCCAATTGAATGAGTTATCCACTTCTTCTGCTAGATTTGGGGATTTGGGGTTGAGTTTGCTGAGGACGACGTCTTGGTCTTGGGAGAAGAAGAAGGAAGGGAAAAAATAGGTTAAATTTTTGTTAACTTTTTACCATGATGTCTTCAAAAACAAAGTTACGGTGACACGTGTTAAGATATACATAGGACAATTTAATTATTTTGAAACTTTGTTTTATTGTTTAATTTCTGTTGTTGCGGGCCGGGGATATAAGTTGCTGGGTCCAACTCAGTACAGGTAGAGAGACGTGATCATTTACAAAAGAACGTGGTAGGTCAATGGAACCATGCGTATCTCTTATAGACCGACTTGGTGAATTTACAATAGAGTAGGTCACCTAAATTGGTTATATGGTTGAACACTAGAGAAATATTAGGTGAATTGAAGATGAAATTTATCAGATTTGAATATCCCAGGTTCAAAATTACTAAAGTTGGACTTGAGTTTCTCGTTCGGGTGAACTGAAGATAAAATTTATCGGATTTGATCGTCTCATGTTCCAAAATTACAAGAGTTGGACCTGAGTTTCTCATTCAGGTAAACTAGAGATGAAATTTATCAGATTTGAACATCCCAGGTTCAAATATTACGAGAGTTGGAACTGAGTTTGTCATTCAGGTGAACTGAAGATGAAATTTATCAGAATTGAACATCCCAGGTTCAAAGATTACTAAAGTTGGACCTGAGTTTCTCATTTGGGTGAACTGAATATGCAACTTATCAGATTTGAACATCTCAGGTTCAAATATTACTAGAATTGGACCTAAGTTTCTCATTCGGGTGAACTGGAGATGAAATTTATCAGATTTGAAAATCCCGGGTTCAAAGATTACCACAGTTGGACCTGATTTAGAAGATGTGATGTACTAGAATTTTACCACTTGCGACAAATCAAACATTTTTGCAAGTGGGATCCGTTGGAATCTCATTTTTATTTCTGCAATCATTTCTGTTATTTGCCATGGTGGAGGGGTAGAAGATGTGATGTACCGTAAAAGGTTTTCGGAGTCTGTTTCAAATATAACTTTCGGCCATAGCCCTTCTTCTGCTGTCCTTGTAGCTATGAGCATCGCCCAGGTTTCCAAAATTAAAGCAGTCGTAATTCCCAGTGGTTGAGCCAGAGCTAAGAGGGTTCTGGCGTTAGAATCCCTGCATACGAATCCAGCTCCTGCAAATCCTGGATGACCTCGGGCTGCTCCATCTGTATTAATCTTGATCCAGTTTATGTTTGGCATTGTCCATCCTACTGATATAATGGATAGTCTTGTATCTTTAATCGAGTGATTAAATTTTGGTGTATCTCCCGGAAACACTGGTGGTGTGGAGTGGATGGTTCGGTAGTATTTTTGTTGGAGTTTTAGAGCCCATGCTAGTATTTCTTCCGGAGTTGTTTGCTTTTGTTGGTATATTAGTTGATTCCTAGCTAGCCATAAGGTCCAGAAAAGAAAACAATAAGAGGAAATTACCGATGTTAATGCGGGTTGTTGAAGGATTTGGTAAATGGTTGTGTATTATGTTAAGGCAAAAGGTTGGAGGGGATTGGAGTTTGTTGAAGATGTAGAATGATTAAGTAGGGTGTTCCAAACAGTAGTTGCTATTGGACATTGAATTAGAATGCGATTTGCTAGCTCTGGATTTAAGTTACATATGGGGAAAATGTCTGAGTTTGTCAAATTGATGTGGTGTAGGATAGAGAAGGTTGGTAATCCTTTGTTGATGGCTTTCCACAAGAAAATCCTAATTTTTGGTGGACATGGTAAGGTCCATATAAACTTGGTATGAGGTAATGGAATGTGGGTTGGATGGTTTTGGGTTAGACATTTTTATCCTGATGAAGCAGTGTATTTTCCAGATTTTGAGTGTGGCCAGATAATTTTATCTTGGGGTCCATTTTGGGGTAGATGGATGTTTATGATTTTTTGGATTATAGGGTTGGGTAGAGTATTTAATTTTTCATGATCCCAAGTGTGTGTTACTGGGTCAATAATGTCTGCTACACATTGGATTGGGTAGCATTGTGTTGGGTCCAGGTTTGGAGAATTTGGGATCCAGTTTGCTTCTATCGGAGTTGATAGACCATTGCCAATCTGGTGGAAAATTAGATTTTGCATGGTTGGGATAATTGCTGCTAGTTGTATCCATTGAGGACTGGCAGAGGTGGGTATATGATCAATGCCTTCTAGAATTGGTTGTTTGTTAAGATATTTTGCACTGAAGATGCTTCCAAATATAGAGTTAGGTTGTTCATGAAGATTCCATATTCTCTTCAAAAGTAAAGCTTTATTGTGATCACTACTCTTCCTTATTCCCAATCCTCCTTCGGATATTGGTTTTGTCACTCTGTCGTATCCTATAGGATGTAATTTTTTGGTATTTGAGTCGTGCCCCCAGAAAAAATCTCTTGTGATACGATCAATTTGTTTGTGAGTTTTTCTAGGTAGGTTTTGTGTTTGCATGATGTGATTTGTTGTGGGTATTAAGGATGTTTTGATTAGCAATAGTCTGCCCGCCGGTGATAGGAATTTTGTCATCCATCCTTTAGCTTTTCGCGCTAATATTTATAAGAGGGGTGCGAAGGTTTGATTGGAAGCTCTTCCCTGTTTGAATAGGACTCCTAGATATATCTGAGGTTTTGATGTGGTTGGCATGTTAAAAATATTTTGGAGATGATTTATTTTTGACGGGTCCAGGTTTGGGTGGTGGATGATAACAAATTTGCTGGTGTTTATTAATTGACCTGCAGAAGTCCCATATGAATGAAACAAGTTCTTTATGTTTTGGTTACTTTGGTTTGAGGCTTTGTAGGTGATAAGTAAATCATCAGCATACATTAAATAAGAAATGGTTGGAGCTTTTCTGGAAATGTTGAGTCCTTCTACCGATTTTTGGAGTTCAAGGTTTCCTATGTTGGTAGAAATAATTTCAGCACATATGATGAAAATATAGGAAGATAGCGGGTCTCCCTGTCTAATGCCTCTGGTTGGGTTGACGAATCCGTGAGGTTTTCCATTTATGTTAATCGAATATGTCACTGTTGTGACACATAGCATAATGTATTCTATAAATATTGATGGGAATCCAAGTTTTGTGAAGGAGGTTTTAATGAACCCCCAGTCTAAACTATCATAAGCTTTTTGGATTTCTAATTTGAGAGCTATTTTAGGTTCTTTTGTAGGTTTCGAGGTTCTGATATGATGGAATAGTTCTCCTGCAATTGCTATGTTGTCATGGATCGATCTTTTTGGTACAAAAGCACTTTGGTATGGACTTATTAAGAATGGGAGGATGGGTCTAAGACGGTTTACTAATATTTTTGAGATGATTTTATAGGTGACATTACAAAGTGCTATGGGTCTAAATTGTGAAGGTTTTGAAGGATGATTAATTTTAGGAATTAGAGTTAAATTTTTGTGGCTCATTAGAGGATGTATGTTAAGATTATTGAAGAAACTTTGTACCATTGCTATCAGTTGAGTGTTTGTTGTTTCCTAGAAAACTTTGAAAAACTTACTTGTGTAACCATCTGGTCCCGGAGAACTTTCGGAATTGATGGATAAGAGAGCTTGCTTAATTTCTGCAATAGTTACTTCCTTCGTAAGAAGATCTGATTGCCTGCTAGATAATCTTGGCCTTATGTTTGTAAAAATATCTTCGTTTATTATCGTAGGAGGAGCCATATATTGTTCCGTATAATGATCTAGAAGGAGTTGAACAACGTCTTCTTTTTTGCTAACCCAGTTGTTTTGTTGGTCTTGTAGCTGTTGTATATTGTTGCATGCTCTGTGAATGGTAGCTTTAGTATGGAAAAAAGTTGTGTTGAGATCACCGGATTGCATCCATTGGGTTCTGGATCTTTGTTTCCAATATGTCGCATGGAATTGTAGTAGTTCATCGTGATCAATTCTCAGTTGTTTTTCTTGTATCATCCAGGTCTCTAGGTCGCTTCCTGTCTGTATTGCACATTGGTGTTGAGCATATTTTATTTTGGCTGTTGATTTCTTGATCATGGTTGGGATATGACCAAAAATTTCTTTGTTCCATTCCAAGAGTGTTTTCCCTGTTGTTATGAGTTTTAGTTGGAGATGCAAGGTTGGTTCAGAGACTTGTTGTTTTTCCCAAGCTTTTTCAACCACCTGTTTGAGTTGGGGATGCAAGAGCCAAAGGTGTTCAAATTTGTAATTTTTTGTTCCTTGCCAGTCCATCGCATTCTCTTGTAGAAGTATTGGGCCATGATCAGAGGCAATCCTTGGGAGATGAGTAATTGCTACATGAGGATTGGCAGTTTGCCAATGTTGATTTGCTAATGCTCTATCCAATCTTTCTAGAATGTTATCTTGAACCATTTGGTTGTTTGTCCATGTGTAGGGATCTCCTCGGAAACCTAGGTCAATAAGACCCATCTGATCTATTAGCGTTAGAATAGGTTATGATTGAGCATATGTTACTTGTCTTCCTCCTTTTTTTTTCTGATTGATCTAAAATGTCATTAAAGTCTCCTAAGAGAAGCCAAGGTGTGGAGGGGTTGATGTTGCTGAAAATTGTTGGGAATTCTTGCCATAGAGTTTTCCTGATGTCCGGGTGTGTGGGTCCATAAATACCCGTGCATAACCAAGGTTGTCCATGGGGAGGCGGGGTAACCATTTTATGGATGAAATTTTGTGAATGAAATAATATTTGTATGCTTAGGTTAGCTTCCCACATTAAACAAAGGCCGCCTCTCCTTCCAATTTTTGGAACTGAGAAGTGGTTCGGGTAATGAAGTGATTGAGCTAGGTTTCTCATATGTTGATCTGTAGCTAGAGTTTCAGAAAGGAATGTAATGTTGGGCTTGTGATGAGAAACTAAACCTCTTAGGTGTTGAATTGTAGGAGGAAGATTTATTCCTTGACAATTCCAAGCTAAATATTCATACTGATTAAAGGGAGAATTTGGTTTTGTATCCAGAGAGAAAAGTGGATGAAGGAAATTTCCAGCAAAAGAAACTTGGCCTAGATTCCTCAGAATCAAGAAAAGAGTAAATTAGGATTAGCAAATGAAAGATGAGAATCACAGTAAGGAGAAGGGAAACAAAGAAAAAACAGCTAAAAGATAAACTTGATGACTAAACTGTGAAGCCCAAACCTACAACAAAAGAAATGAAGGAAAGTAATTGAGTTTAAAAGGAGGTTAAATCAGTTGTCACAACAAAGTAGAAAACAAAGGAAACTTTCCCAGTTTTAGAACCTAAAGAAGGTGGCAATAATATCAGAACAAGAAAAAGCAAAAATAATAAAGAAAGGAGAAACACTTGAAATTCAGGGAAAGGCACAACAAAGTAAGATTGAAGAAATTCACACTAGGAAGGTTAAAAAACAGATAGTAATACTAAGCAAACAAAGAAAAAATAAGAAAAAAAAAATTCTAGTGAGCAAGCAAAAAAGGTGATAAACACCAGCTCATCCTAGAATTCGAGAGGAGGTACTACAGTAGACTAAGTAAAAAGGTTGAAATATTAACAGATGAAGCAAGGTAAGAACAAACAGGTTATCCATCGTTCCTTTGGATGTGTTTTTGTAGCATTGGGTGTGGCTGATATTTTGGTGTTGTTAGAACTTGAAGACTGCCTGAGATGTAGAAGGTGATGATTTTGAAGTCTTGTCACAAGCAGAATCTTTGTTAAAGAGATAGTTGTTGTGGATTATAACTGATGAGCAGTTGCTGCTGGTTGGTTGAGATGAGAAAAATGTCTTGAGTCTTTTGGAAGGCTTGTAGAGGTTAGTCCATTGTTCAACTTCTTCAGTGGATACAAGTCTTGATACATCTTGACCTGATGAAGATCCAATACCAGAGTTGAGTAAGAAAGATTGTTGTTCAGGGTTTGATCTCTTGATTGCAGGGCTGTTCAAATCATAATCAGATATGAGTTCCGAAGCTTCAATATCAGACACCATAAAGTTGGATGGGCTGAACGGATGCTGCACATCAGGAGGAATAGAAGGAGGCATATTGACTTGCACAAATTGATCTTTAATAGGGATATTGTTTTCTCCATCAGGCCATGCTGCAGAAAAGGAATCTTCAGTGCAAGAGTTGGAGTTAGATTGAAAGCCATCTTGTAACTAGACCTCGCCAGAAAATGAGGATAGACCTGAAATATCTTGATCAGTGGAAACAGAGGAATCAATATGGTTCAAACCCCAGGCATTCCATTCCGGCTCTGGATCTTCCAAGTTCTCATTATGCAACATATCTTCATCGTAGTCGTCATCAAACTCTGGTACTATAACTGGTCCATGGGATTGAGGCTCATGGTGAGGCATAGCATTAGGAGATGCATGGGCATGTAAATCTTGTTGACTGAGTAAGATAACCTCAATGCAATCTTGGTGAGTATGGCCAAGTCTTCGACAGAAACTGCAGAACAGCCTAGGGAGTTCTTGATAAACAAAATCAATCCAGTTTACAGACTGCCTATCATTAGGAGCATTGGTACCAAAAGAAATAGGTTGGGTAATATCAACTCTAAGCCTTATTTTTATTGAGCTGTAACCATTGTAGTAGTGGATTGGATCATTAAATGCTAAGAGATCTCCAAACTTAAGAGTGTTCTGGATAACATTAGGAATTATTGCTTGCTCAGGGTATAGTTTATGGAGGGTTAACTCAAAAACCTCACTATGGATTTCAAAGTTTTCAGGAATCACAGCAAAATTACAGATTTGGATGAAGAAAGTATCCCCACAAATCACCCTAGTTCCTTTCCTAAGAACTTGAAATATATCAGAACTAGATTCAAACTTAATCAAATAGAAACCCCTACCAAGCTTGCTTACAGAGACATCACAGGATAAATTCCATCTATATTTTAAGGCATTCCTAAGAAAAAAAGAGTTTTTGTTCATTTTTGTTAAAAAACAACCAACCAAGCGATCTTGCCATTGTCTAACAGGAGAAGGAGAGTTCCTAGCATGATTACTAAACAGAGAATTAAAAAGAACATCTCTATATCCAAGGCTAGACATAGAGATACAGGAAAATCATAACAATTAAACAGCAAGCAAAAGGAGTCAAGGAACTAAGGGGAATTGGAGGGAAGGGCAGGGGAAACACAGGGTATTGACTGGTATTTATAAGGGTTTTGAGTTTATAAAATAAAGTTAAAGGACATTAAAGTTTTAAAGGACACTACAATTTGGATAAGTATGGTTCTGTGGGATTGATTTTGTAGAAGATAAAGCGTTGAAATTGCAGAATTAGAATGATTACCGGTTGCTTAAGACTCAGAGCATACCTGTTACCATCTCCTAATGACACATCATAAGTCTTCGTCCAAAAAGAAGAATAGTAAAGGATTGAGAAGCCAGCAAGGACAATCCGCCGAAGAACAGTGAAAAATTCTTGAAACTAGTATCGAAGAAACGCTGTCAACCGGCTGAGTAGAAAGGTATCTCAAAAAGAAATCGAACTTTACTGGATGTAGACGTGAATCCATTGAGTATCAGTAAAACCCGAGAATCAAAATAAGCCATCAAACTGAAGCATTCAATACTTCCAAAGTTAGGTAGAACCAGCAGAACGTCGAATTAGGTTAAGAGTAACACTAAAAAAGATCAGACCCGCACCCATAGTTTGAAGATTACATCGTTAAAGGACTAATGGATAAACATATTAGCTAGAAAGAGATTGGGATGCCATGAATTTATAAATTAGGGTTACAAAGGGGCGGAAAATATTTGAGAATGCTGGCTTTTTAGTGATCTTAATTAAAAAAATAATTTGTGGAATAATATATGTCATCTAATCATTATTAGTCATTACCACCAAATCATGGAATAAGTCCAAAATCTCAGCAACAAAATAAAAGAAGTAAGAAATCCAAAATATATTCATTAGAGAAGTTTGGTAAATTCAATATCATTTTTTTATGAAAATTAAATTCATTAGAGAAGTTAACATTGTTTCCTAATAAAAAGAGCAGATTACATAGCAGGCAAGCGAGCAACAAGCAGCGCCGCAAGCCCTTTTTGAATTGGAAAACCTATTCTTTTAAAAACAAATTCTCTCGAGGCGGGGGTCATGACATTACTGTGCATGACTTTCTGAACCCACGTAAGAAGTCCAACCGCCTCTGGAGACAAATACCCGAAAGCATCAAAAACAAAAGGGATAAAAGCATGTCCATTATCGGCACATTCTTTATCATGTTTTTTCTATCTTACTCGAGGCTGTCCTCAAAGTTGCTCGTCCCACCGTAAAATAACCATGTCCAATGCCTACTAACGGTGAAACCCCAGTAAGGTCAACACATGCGCTGGCCTAAGTGTTGATCTCCCCTCAAGTGGGTCTGTCAAAAAATTGACATCGGCTTCTTTCTTTGTTGAAATACCATCCCTCCATAAAACATCATATAAGGTATCTCGCACATAATCGTGTCTATATTTGAACCCGGGATCTACCTTAGAATGGACTACGAGCTCCCCGTATGCGTCTAAGCACCCTGTGATGTAGGTAGGGCAACGTGAATCAGAGGGGTATATAGGAATCATTAACTTGTACTTAAGAATGTAATGATACTCCACAGGTGACATCTTCTGCCCAAGACCGTCAATCGGAATAGCAAGAAGAAAGTCTTGAGCATGCGCTGCTTGCAGGAAACCCAAAAATTCATTCTGTATGACTGATAACTCATAAACCCTATCCATATCTTTAACCACTTTACTAAAAAAAGGCACTCGCCTGGTTACTTTATGCCTTAAGGGGGGAAATGTCTTTATTGGTAAAGCTGTTAAAGTCTTCATCGTGATGAGTTGCTTGTAAAGTCTTCAAAGCCGTATAAAAAATATCATCCATACCTTCCACTCCACTATCCCTGAGTATGTGATATTGTAAGCCCCAAGTTTGCACACATGATGCTAGAAAGTCATATTGAGATGCCTCCTTAGCCGTATATAAACCAAGGCCTCCATATCAAATAGGCAGGGTAAATAACCTCCACTGTAACTCCCCAAAGAACGGACCTCCACAAACCACAATTCCCTCTATCGAATTTCTCAGGAATCTATCAAATATATCAACCACCTCCGTAGTGTACTCTGGACAACAAATACGAAGACTAAACAGAAGCTTGGAGATACACATACATGCATGTAAAAGTAACAACTCACTGTGAGGATCACGAAGCTTGGAAAGGACTTGCATCAACTCTACAACTTTCTCTTCTCTCCTAATGGCGAGCCCCTTCACAAACACACTATCAAGACTGGCGGCACAACCTATTAATTTGACTCCATTGTCCGGTTTCGAAATCTTGGAAGGAAACAACCCATCCTTTATCCTCCGTCCATCACAATAAGGACAAAAAATTCATGTTTTTTCCATATTCAATATAATACCTATCCAAGGAACCTCCATATGAACAACAATGAGTGATTTCGCTAATTCTGCAGTGTCATCAATAAAATAACGTCATCAAGATACCAAGCCTGTAGGGATAATGTGCACTGTTTATTTATCTTTGTTATAAGTCGATGAAGAACCAAAGAAAACAGTAAAGGACCCAAAGGGTCACCTTGTTGCACCCCTGTGGAAGAATATATATGATAATCCCCATACAATCATACGGGCTGACCATACATATATTCCAACCACAACAACATAGATGGACATAACCTACTACGTCAAGAATCATAGATGTTCGACAAACAAGGTTAAAGGCGTTCGTGAAGTCTACAATCAACATAGTAAGGCTAGAGTCACTATGAAACTTACTGATAAACATGTTTACATATGTAAAATTGCCTCTGCACCTCCTGAAACCCCCACCCAAAAATGAAAATCCTGCAAGTTAGTTGCCATGTCTTAGCCAACCCCTTCATTGTTACTTTAGACACTAGACGACGCCAAATCGTCCCAACCGCAATAGGGCGAATGATTTTATCTAATATCCATGCCCCCTCGTGTTTGCAGGCCCTGGTCCATGCATGAATGCTCATGAAGTCAAAGTAAAACCATTGTTTTAGGTTTCTCAAAGTTTCCTCTAATCCTTTAAACACATCCATATCACTTCTGATGGCTTGCTGAATAACTTTTTTTCTTTCAATATTGCATAGATGTAACCTCTTCAGATGGGGAACCAAACATATAAAACCCTTGCTGCCAATCCCCCCATCTGGATACCCATGAAAGTACGTAAAAGGGCATAGAAGAATCCCCTTACCTTTGGTCTTCATTCAGGCACAAAAACAAACAGTAATGGAAGTTGCAGGTCAGAGAAGTTGAAGGGAAGAGAAGAATCTCCTTACCATACTCAGCAGGAAAATCCTAAGAAACACCGGAAAAACAAGCATCTCTCGAGGTATATCAATGAAAAACAACGCAATCAACACAACTAAGGTAAAACTGTACAAGCAGTAAATTAAAAGGAGAACATCAGTTTTCACAAACTGAAAACCCAAAATAGAAAAACAACCAGCTAAACTAGAAAACCCCCCAGCTCACCCTAACCCATCAAGATGATGGTGGTATTGATGGAGTAAAGGATAAGTGGTTTACTTGTTCCTATATGAGAGAGGTTTACCAGCGAGAGGTTGAATAAATTTGTTACACAAGTGTTTGTAGGTCAAAATAGTTTCTGCTGATTTTAGGTATGTGGGTGAGAAGCAATTTAAATCCTAAACACTGTACTGAAAGGGAGTACTTTATATTCGAGATATCAATCTGTACAAATACATCCTAAACCAAGAAATAGTCGTTCCGGACTCTCTTCGGTCACCAAGTGGAGGAGAATGGGTTGGTTTTTGGGAGGGAAGCAAGGAAAGTGATGAGACCAGAATAGTTAATTCTGGAAGAGTTGTTGTGTTACTACGACTTGTTAGAGAATTTCTCGGTAAACTCGCATGAGTTTCTATCTCAAGCATGTTTGTCAATGTTAGTGATCAAAACTATAAAGTCTTGATTTCTAGTCTACTATAACTAAGGTCTCGGACTAGGATAGAAAGTGTAGTTGATATCAAGAACTCCATGACGATCATCATAAAAGACGAAGGACTACTCAAGGAACCAATGGATATTCATCGAATAAAAGGTATGTGGAGACTTGAACTTATCTATCACTAAAAAGTCTATCTACTTTATCTCCTATCTTGAGACTAAAGTCATTTTACTATATAGACTAAGAATATGCACAGGTGACATTTCGAGCATAGTATATCTCGCTTATCTATTTCTCGAAATCGGTGTTGGTAAAGCTTTCACTTTAGCCAAGTTCATATTTTCCTAGTGACGAAAGTCATGTTATGTTTCAATCACTTTGGAAATCGCTCTGACGAAAAATAATTTGTGAATAATAACTATATAACGCCCTTTCAGAATGTTTCAATGATTGAAATTAGAGTTTAGACTATATAACCATTGGGGGATATAAACATTGTTGTGGAAACACATATATGCATAAGTCCTTAGCAATTGAACCAAAGTTTGCAAAATTTGTTGATCAAGTGGAACCGGAACGTGAGCAATCAACTCAGTCCGAGAACCCAGTTCGCGAACTTGCGTAGTTCTCGAACTCGAGAATTTCTACTGGAGCTGAAGCTCAGGTGCAGTCCGCGAACCCAGTACGCAAAATGACGAAAGCTCTTGAACCAAGAATTTATGCTGGAAATTGTAACTTCAACCGGTTAGCTTGAGTCCGCGAACTATAGAGGTTATGTCTGAAAACGTTGTTCGTGAACTCATCTAAATTACTAAGGAATGCTTTTCGCAAACCGTGGCTTTATAGTTCATGAAATGATTCGAGTGAATCACATCATTTTTTACTCAATTTTGTATTGTGTAGTACATGAGATCTCATAGAAATTAAACAAATCTCTAACTAGTTCATTTGAGTCATTTGGAATAGTTATGGTGAAGAAGAATATGGTTGATATGAAAGTTATCATTTGGATAACCATTTGGTTGACTAATATTGAACCAACCATTGTACACGTTTGGGTATGGTTACACAAACCCAAATCTTCATGTATATGGGTGTATCACAAGCTAAGTTTTCGATCTAACGGTTGAGGAATATTAGCTTGTATCTAATCAGGTTTTCATCTAACGGTGAATATTGAATGCTTTGTTAGAAATCTAACATTGATTGCAAACCCTGATTTGAGAGACTATATAAGGGAAAAATATAGCAACTTGGAAACCTAATCCCCACACATTCTGTGTGATACTAGTTTGCTAAGATAGAGTCGATTCTCCTTTAACCTTTGGTTTTCTTCTTCTAAAACCAGGTTAACGACTTAAAGACTTCATTAGGATTGTGAAGCCAGACCGATACTACTTTTCTTGTAGTTGTGTGAGTCACAAACATCTTAGTCTAATTGTTTGGGATTCCTCAATAATCTTATTCGCTGCGTCGATTAAGTTTATTGTGAGGTGGTTAATGAAACTGAGATGTTCTTCGGGAATATAAGTCTAGTTTTATCAATTGGTTCTTGTTCACCTTGATTTATCAAAATACGGAACAAAACTTGTAGGTTTATTCATGGGAGACGAATTTATCTATTACTTGTATACTTTTCATTGTGAGACATATTCGTTTATTAAAGTCCTCGACTTTGGGTCGAAGCAACTCTTGGTTGTGGGTGAGATTAGATAAGGGAATCAAGTGCGCAGTATCCTGCTGGGATCAGAGGTGTAGGAGTATAACTGTACCTTGGATCAGTGTGAGATTGGTTGGGGTTCAACTACAGTCTAGAACAATCCTCCTTTATATTATGGTGTCTGTGTTATTTCTTTTCCACATTATGTTTAATCTGGACTAGTTCCCATGGTTTTTCTACATTTGCAGTTTCTTTGTTAACAAAATTTTGGTGTCTGTGTTATTTCTGCATTATCAATTCTTCTTAATATAAAGGAGAATGATTATGTTGATGCGGCAGTACCAGAATAATCCTACTAACTAATTATGCTGACATGGCAGTGCCAGAACAATCCACATATTTTCTCCAATAAAAAAAACGTGCAAACGAATGAAATCAATTTTCCGAAAAGACACGATTTCTCACGTTTTGTCCAATTTTCCGAGGAGACATAATTTCCCACATTTTTGGATTACGACTCTTCGTTAGGATAAGTAATTCTTCGTCAATAGAACTACGACAAATTCCTATTCTTCGTGATATTCTGTTCAATTATACACTGGGTACAGAGAGGCCGTAGTAGTAAGAATTCGATGAATTGATGGAAAGTATTGTTAAGGGGAATGAGGTACGACAATTAAGGAGAAAGCGGTCTTTAATGGAATCAAAAGTGCAAGTTATAACAAAATATAATGTAGGCCAGAAGATCACAAAGATAGGCGACACTTTAAGCCAGAATAACATCTCCTAACGGAGATTTTGGACTTGATACTCAGTTTCTCTACCTTTGAAGAACATGGTGGTACTAATGGTTTATCAGCATCGGGTAAGCACGATTTTTCAATTCTTTATCCAAGATTGTGACAATCAAAATCAAAATTGGCTAACATATGTTAAAGATATGATACTAATTGAAGTTTATGAGGTTTTAATAATCAGGTGCAATTATTCTCAAGAAGTCGTAAGTAGGGTTGTTGACGCATCCGCAGACACTCATCCTCGAAAAATCTGAAAAATTAGCGTCAATTGGCAAGAGATCTAAACAAAAAAACCTACAAAAAGTTATGACCGCTGGGTCAGAGAAAGTCTCCAAATTCCAAATCCAAGAGTTACGATTATAGGACCAAAAAATGGTACTCCCTCCGTTCCGATTTACTTGACGTTGTAGAGTTTTTCACGGATATTAAGAAATATCAGAGAGAGTAAAATCTTTCCAATAATACCCATATTAATTCATACTTAAAGATTTAAATAGCCTAGTTTTGTGTTTCTAGATTTTAGGAAAGTTATCAATCCCGTAACAATTTACTTCCCATAACAATTTACTTGGGATGTACTACCAAATATTCCAAGATTGAGTATATATCCTACATGGGGTATATTTTAAAATTAGAGTAATTATTTTGTGTTGATTACGATGAGTATTAATTATCTGGTGTGATTCCAACGCTGGGGTAAATTAGTGAGAATTGGAGGAAAATACTAAAACTATAATCTAAATTGGAACACACAAAAAACCCTAAAATAGCAAGTAAATTGGAACGGAGGGAGTATGTCTTTTCTCAACACAGCTATTTGACAATATATGACCATTTAGTAAATGAATATCTTTATTATCACAGAATAGCCATTCAAGTTACACCTCCCTCGTGAAATCAATTTATTCAAATCAAAATAGCTTGAAAACCATATGTGTTTCAAATCAAAGTGGTCTAGTGCTTAAAAGTGGTTTCAACAAAAACCCTAGTTATAAAAATCTAGCAAGACATAATTATGGTTTCTTAAAACCCACTAAAATGAATTAAAAGAGAAAGATAATTTAAACCGTTATCACCGTCATCACCCGGCGATCGATTTTCTTCTTTTCCTCCTGTTTTGTCTTCTATGCCTTCACGGCTCTTCCTCCTTCTCTGTTCCAGTAGCCGCAACTTTCCAATAGCCGCAACTTTTCTTTTGTCCGAACTCCCCTTGTTCTTCTCGAGTGCCAAAATATATATGTCTTGGGAGACTTGTTTTAATTTTACCCTAGCAAAATACCAAGGCCCAGTCCATACACCACCAACCAGTTTATGTCCGTCTATAGCACCCACTTCTCAATTCTCTGACCATCTTGGCTACTCCTCAGCTACAACATCACTTCCTTTCTCCCTAGCAGTAACAACTTAAATCGACCACCCAACACACAAACCCATCGTACTTATTACCGAGGAAGTAACACCATCCCCTCTTTAGTTTCTTATTGTTTCATCGTCAAGCACAAACTCAGGCCAACTACCACCTGAAGTTCTTAACGACTCCAGCCAATAATTCTCCACAAATCTCATTTAACTCCATGTACTCGACTACAGCTAGAAGTTCCTTGTAGAAAAGTTCATCTCCGCTGACTGCAACAACTACTGATTCAATCCATCTCGATTCAACCAAATACCCACATAGAAAATGTCAGCTCTTGAATCTGGCTCCTCCATTACCTACTCAAATGGCAGCAATACCAGTAATCTCTTGTTGTCCCCTGTTGCCTTCACCGATTGCCATCTCTCCATCTCGGCTATTGCTCATACATGCGTTAACCCAAAACTGCACCTCGATCTTGCAATCATCTTTGCCTTCTTTTTCTGTGTGACTGCTCCGACTATCTCACTCAAGATTTCAGTAGAAACACACTTCAGTCCGTCCAATATGGTCACAGCAACAACTCCTTCTCTTCATCTACTCACTATCCATCTTCACTCGATTCACTAACAGTACCTCAAAGCAATCAAACAATACACAGACCATCACTTACATTGCTGCGATAATGAATATTTTATTTGCGGCCAATTCGTCCATTCAATACTTTCATCTTCAGCTACGTCTACTCTCAGCACCATGTCAACAACTACATCTCAAAACATATCCCGTCATCACTCATCTTTATTCGCAGCTGTAGTGCCTCATTATCGAATGCGCACAGCTCCACTAACTCGCTGCATTTCCACCGTTGTTGTTGTTGATCTCTAATTTTCTCCACCGCTGCAGTATAATCCCCAACTACTGCTGCCAAGCTCTTCCGTAGCTCCATCTCCTTCGAACAGATGCTCCCATCGTCCTTTCATCCATCGGAACAATCAACAACATCAGTTGACAAGAAATCGCACCACCGCTTCTCTATGTTGCCAAACAATCACCAATCATCTTCATGCACATCTGAGCTTCATCGAAACCTTCACAACTAGCACCACTGCTGGTTATTATTTCAGCCATCACGAACCAACACCAGCAGCCACCAACTTCCGTCACTTCTCGTCTCCTATTCGTACTTCTCTGCCATTTCACTTCTCCATCACGTCACCCATTGGCTGCAACAGAATAACCACGGCCAACTCCATGTAATCAGCTGCTGTGACATTAGGAAACACCCACCGCTAGTACATGTTACCAAGAAATTAACCACCACTGTATTAGCTGGAAATCCCATCTTCCTTGATGCATATAGAATATGGTTGGAAGAAAAACACGTCTCCCATCTTGGCTCCACTTCACATGCTTGAACAAATACAAATTTCCTTTGATTTCTTTTAGTAGTTCTCTGACCGTGAAATGATGCCGCTGAGGAAGTGGTTTAGGTGGTGCGACACATGAGCTGTTGTCTTGCCAGCTAGCCAACAAAATTCACTTAATCTCCAAGTCTCCGACCACTTTGGCACTGTAGATCGCAAATGCCAAATTAGCTTCTAGTTAAGCCACAAATTGTAAAAATGATCGGGTTTGCCGGTACTTTCTGCAAAAGCACTAAAATAGTATTGTTAGCCAAAATATCGAGTCCTAGATAATATAAATATGGGTATAAAATGTAGCACTTACATGCTTATCAACACCCCCACACTTATAT
>JAJJWX010000428.1:0-67326 GCA_023529315.1 Papaver bracteatum
ACATGGGATTAAACTACCCATAATCCAAAACCCATGATCCAAAACCCAAGACCCAAATCCATTTCCACCTCACCACCATTGGATTCCAAAACATCCACCTCACCCCATTGGATTCCAAAACATCCACCTCACCCCATTGGATTCCAAAACATCCACCTCACCACCATTAGATTCCAAAACATCCACCTCACCCCATTGTATTCCAAAACATCCATCAAGTGAGAAAACATGTTTTGTTGAGTAAATAATTGCCAAAATTCGAATCCAAGTGAGAGAGAATTTTTGTGTATAAATAGAGAGGGTTGTTGTGTTGAAAACTCATCCAAGAATAGCTTGTTCATGTTAGTTTCTTAAATTTAAGTTTTGTTATAATGTTCTTCATGTTCTAGTTTCATTTACTAGGGTTTAGATGAAGCCCTAATCTCATTGGTATGTATTCATATCTTGTATCTTGTTCTTGAAAGTTTATAATTGTTTAAATATATAATTTAATCCAAGTTTGTCAACATCTTGCTCTCACAATGTATGCCATGTATCCATTGTAGTTAGAATATCTCGATGTTGATTATGCTACAACTCATGCTTAACCAAATATTGATCTTTAGATTAGTTGTGCTTAATTAGACAATTAATGCTTTGGAGAAATACTTTAGTTGTGATTAAATTATCCATTGGAGAAACACCTTAGTTATACGGTAGACTTGAATCTACTATAAGGACAAGAATAATATTACAAGTTGAATGCATATCATAGGTTATTGGTGGATTTGAATACCCTAGTATCCATATTATCATTGTTTACATATCTTGCTATTTGCATCTTTTACTTTTATTATTTCAGTCACTTGAAAATAATATCGTCGTATCGACAAAAACAAACCCCTTTTGGTTACTCTCTGAATCAGGATTTAGAATCAACTTCTACAATCTTCAAGTCTCTGTGGTTCGACCTGTGCTTACCCTGTGTTGCTTGTCGACACTGTGCACTTGCAGTTTATACATAGAAGTAGGTATCTTTCCGAGCCTACCAAGTTTTTGGCGCCGTTGCCGGGGATTTGGTAGAAGTGTAGTTCAAGTTTCTGTCTCCTGTCACTGTTCAAGTTTCGTGTTCTTCATCTCATATTCATTTTCAGATCGTAACAACGATAGTTCATCATTCTCATCGTATCAGCAACGTTAACTATTCACAAATCAATTTTACACTTATTTTTTTGATTTTATTTTTTATTTTGCTTTTGCTTTAAAACTTCGAAACCCTAACTACCTCTTTTGAGCTCAACAAAGTTGCCCGAGTAGTCATGTAAAAGGCGAAGGAAAGGAAGCGAAAAAAGCGGAAGAAGTTTTTATTTTAATAAAAAAAAAAAAAAAAGAGAGTTTATTTTATTTATTTTTAGTTTGTATTAGGATTCCTTTACTCTTGTAATTTTCTTTTTCTTTTGCACTTTATTTTGGACTTTGGACATTCTATTTTTATTTTTTATTTTTAAACCCTACGGAAGGGTATTATTAAATATCAACTGTTTGCAGAGAAGGACGGTGATTACAATATCACCTCGGCCTCGGGTTCGTTCATGACATAGAGTAAATTGGCCCGAGTCGACAACAACGGTTCATCCCAGTCTTTGGAACTGGAGGTAAGCTTTTCGAAACACTCGCGAATCCCTTGTTAGCGATTCAGCATGTTCCTTCGTTTGCATATATGTTGAGGAATTGAATACGGATGCTTTATTTTCCTAGTAAAGGGAATAGGACAGGCCATACAAGATAAGGGTTCGGATTTCATCACCGTTCTCTTCTTGCCCGCCTTAGGAAAACGATACATACGCGAACCTAAGCTTTAAAATTTTGAATAGAACAAGACCTATAAGGTAACGAGCTTAAGTAGGGAAAGTCATTTGAAAAATATTGGTTACTCTTTAAGCATACTTCGAAGTTCATGACGGTTTGTAAATTGAATGCGTGACTGCCTCCTTGTAATACGGTGGACCTTGGGTATCAAAGCTCTAGCAGCTTCCTCGCACTCTATTCAATTTACTTAAACTCGGATTGATTCGAGGGGTTTGCTCAGATTAACGAATTTTTCGAAGGATTAGAAGCTGGTCTAGAAAACAATCTAAGTGGAGACATCATGCTTTTTGTTTGCTAGAAATCGATGAGGTTTTTATGGTGGAGTCATCCTTGTTTGTGATTGCATAGAACTTGCCTTCTAGGTGAATGGTTAACATGCTTGATGTGCTAGCTAGGCTATGATTGTGTCTTTTAGAGACCATACACGCCCACTAGTTATAATCAGTCAAGAAGAGTTAATTGAAATACATAGTTAAGGCAGACAGTCCAAACCCATCTGAAACAATGGGAGAACCAGTAAACTTGATCCGTAGTCTAAAGGACTACATGTACAACGAGGACAACCTGGATCCTCGTGCATTGTCTTACCAGATATTGATGGACAATTTGAGCTAAAGGCAAGTATCCTCAATATGTTGCCTAAATTTAAAGGGGTTGAAGCTGAAAATCCCTACCACCATGTGAGAGAGTTCGAGGAAATTTGTGGGACTCTTCGGATCAACCAAATGACAGATGAGCACCTCAAAATGAAACTTTTTCCTTTATCTTTGATAGACAAAGCCAAGACTTGGTGCAGGCTCATGACCACGATCATTTCATACATGGGATGCTCTTACGAAAGAGTTCTTAAAAAGTTCTTCCCAAACCATAAGACTACGACAATTCGTCAAAGTCTGAATAGTTTTGTGAAATTAGAGGAGGAAACTTTGGCAAAATATTTGGAGAGATTCAATGAATTATTGCTCAAATGTCCTCACCATGGTTTTGAAAAATGGAGACTTGTGCAAATTTTGTATGAAGGTTTAGATGTCAAGAACCGAACTACAGTTGAGACCATGTGCAATGGTCAATTTATTGAAAAAACTGCTGATGAGTCTTGGGATTTCTTAATGAAGTATTTGAAAAAGACTCAGCGGTGGGAATCCCCCGTGAACCAAATAGGATTACCCTTGCATCCAATGTTCATAGAATTGACTCGACTTCGAAGGAAGTGCAAAGATGGCATCCTTGGCCAGAGAATAGAAAAGCTAGAGCTAGAAAAGAATGGAAAAACTAATATCCCTACTCTCCGTAGTCAAATTGAAATGGCCACTTGTGCCGCATGCCATAGTTCAGACCATCTAGTGGACACTTGTCCAGACCTCCATGCATTTCAAGAGTCTAAAACCGAGGAAGCCAATGTATTGTACCAAAGGCAAGAGAACAACCCATATTCTCAGACCTACAACCCAGTGGTGGAGAAATCACCCTAAATTTTCATGGTCTAAGGGCATGTTCAAGGGGAACATCAAATAATAACCAAGGATACCCTTATCCTAGAAACCCCCAAGTGCAACCACATTCTCAGTACTGCAGAGAAAAAGCCTAGCTTTCGAAGAAAGTTTGGTTTGTTGACCCAAAATTTGGTACAACTTCAAAAGACCCACGACCAACGTTTTTCAAGTCTAGAACTTAAAATGGGTCAAATTTGTGAAGCATTGAATGAAAGAGACAAAGGCAAACTTCCTAGTCAACCCCAACAAAATCCAAAAACTGTATATCATGCAGAAAATTCAACTCGAAATGAGGCCTCCAATAATCAAGTAAATGCTGTCACCACTCTTCGTAGTGGTAAAGTTGTTGAAAACAATGTAGGTGTACCACAGTCGAGTGAGTCTACATCAGACTCACCAGTGCATAAAATACCATAGAAAACACCTATTGTTGAAAACAAATCTGAGCAACATAAGAATTCCCATAATTCTAATGTCTCTACACCATCTCATGTACTGTTGCTCCATTCCCACAAAGATTGGTGCAACAAAAAGAGAGTACACATTACAACGAGATTTTAGAAATGTTCAAACGAGTTAACATCAACATCCCATTTCTTGATGCAATCAAGCAAGTCCCTGCTTATGCTAAATTCCTTAAGGATCTATGCACACAAAAGCGAAAGCTTCATGTGCATAAGCGTGCTTTTCTCACTGAGCAAGTGAGTGCAATCATTCAAAGCAACACACCACCTAAGTTTAAAGACCCAGGTAGTCCAACTATCACATGCAAAATAGGTGACCATACGGTTAAGAAGGCGTTGCTAGACTTAGGGGCAAGTGTGAATTTACTGCCATATTCAGTATATGTGCAGTTAGGTCTTGGAGAGTTGAAGGAAACACCTATAACTCTGCAATTGGCGGACATATCCGTCAAAGTGCCACGTGGTGTGGTAGAAGATGTTTTGATTAAGGTTGATAAATTTTACTTTCCTATGGACTTCATCGTTTTAGATACTCAACCTGTGCAAAACCCTGACAGTCACATTCTGTTTGTCATTTTGGGACGTCCTTTCTTAGCGACGTCCAATGCAATCATTAACTGCCGTAATGGAGTCTTTGAAGTTGTCATTTGGTAATATGACTGTGGAGTTGAATGTTTTCAATGCTAGCCAACAACATTTAGATCTTGATGATGATAATGATGTGCATGAAATCAACATGATTGAAAGTTTGATTCATGAGTCACTACCTAGTAGCATGTCTGTTGACCCTTTGGATGCTTGTTTGAATAATTTCAACCTGGATCTGTTTGATGATGAATACATAAGTGAAGTGAATACTTTGCTTGAATCCACACCACTCATGGACACGTCTAAGTGGAAAGCTAGAGTGGAACCACTTCCACTCTTGGAATCCAAGTCTGTTCCATCTCTTGTTGAGCCACCAAAGCTCGAACTCGAAACCATTGCCTGATACTCTTAAATATGTTTTTTGGGACCTTCTAATACTTTTGCCGTAATCATTTCATCTCGCCTTAGATACAAAACAGAAAGAAAACTTTTAGAAGTGATTAAGGAGCATAAAGAAGCATTAGGATGGACCATCTAGGACCTTAAAGGCATAAGCCCCACTGATTGCATGCACCATATAAACCTTGAGGACAATGCCAAACCATCTAGGGAGATGCAAAGGCATCTCAATCCTAACATGAAAGAGGTTGTTAAGAGTGAGATCATAAAGCTTCTTGATGCGGGTATCATATACCTAGTTCCTGATAGCAAGTGGGTCAGTCCCATTCAAGTGGTACCCAAGAAGTCTGGCATTACTGTAGTTCAAAATGAGAAGAATGAGCTTGTCCCCACCCGTGTAACTACGGGTGGTGAGTTTGTATTGACTATAGGAAATTGAACACAAGTAACTAAGAAATACCATTTTCCGTCGCCCTTCATTGATCAAATGCTAGAAAAGTTGTCGGGACATAGGTACTATTGTTTCTTAGATGGCTATTCAGGCTACAACCAAATTCACATAGCACCCGAAGATCGCATAAGACCACATTTACTTGTCCGTATGGAACATTTGCTTATCGTCGTATGCCTTTTGGGTTGTGTAATGCACCTGCTACTTTTCAAAGATGTATGATGAGCATATTTTCAAACATGATAGATGAGTTTCTTGAAATCTTCATGGATGATTTTTTTGTCTTTGGCTCTTCTTTTGATGAATGTTTGCATAATCTTACTCGTGTGCTTATTCGGTGTAAAGAAAAGAATTTGATCTTGAATTGGGAAAAATGTCATTTCATGGTTGACTCAGGCATTGTTCTAGGGCATATCATCTCAGAAAAAGGCATAGAAGTAGATAAAGCCAAGGTTGATATCATTCAACACTTGCCTCAACCTCGCTCTGTGAGGGAGGTTAGATCATTTTTAGGCCATCTTTGGTTTCTACCGTAGATTCATCAAAGATTTCAAGAAGATCTCAAGGCCATTGTGTAATCTACTTAGTAAAGATGTTGCATTTGTGTTTGATGATGCTTGTGTGCATGCTTGGGAGGAGCTCAAAACTCTTTTAACTTCTACCCTATAGTCCGACCTCCCGATTGGAAATTGCCTTTTGAAATCATGTGTGACGATCTCGATTTTTCTTTGTGGAGCTGTCTTAGGTCAGCGAGTTGACAAACAACCCTATGTGATATACTATGCTAGTAAGACACTGAATGAGGCACAAATGAATTATTCAACAACCGAAAAAGAGATGCTAGCTGTTGTGTTTGCATTAGATAAGTTTAGATCTTATTTGATAGGATCTAAAAATCATCATATATTTCGACCATGCCGCATTGAGATATCTTTTATCTAAAAAAGATGCCAAGGCTCGTCTAATTCGATGGATACTCTTGTTACAAGAGTTCAACATCGAAATTCGAGATAAAAAGGGTCAGAGAATGTTGTTCTTGATCACTTATCTAGATTGAATGTCGAGTCCTCTTTTGATGAATCGAGATTATTAGAGAATCTTTCCCAGATGAACAACGATGCTAGTTTCGAAATTCCATGGTTTGCCGACATCGTGAACTACCTTACTACAGGTAGGATGCCACTTCATTGGTCTAAACAAGACCGGTCTAAGTTCTTGGCTGAAGTGAAACATTTCCTATGGATGACCCATATCTGTTCAAATACTTCCCGACCAAATCATTAGGAAATGTGTCCCCAACTCGAACAAAGGGATGTCATCTCTTTTTGTCATGATCAAGCATGTGGAGGCCACTTTAGTGCAAAGAAAACTGCTGCAAAGATCTTGCGAGTGGTTTTTTCGCCAACATTGTTTAAGGATAGCCATGAATTATGTATTTCTTGTGACCGGTGCAGTAAATTGGGAAGTATATCAAAACGAAACATGATGCCCTTACAACCCATTTTGATTGTTGAGCTATTTGATGTATGGGGCATTGATTTCATGGGTCCATTTCCTAGCTCTGAAGGAAAGTTGTACATTCTTGTTGCTGTTGACTATGTTTCTAAGTGGGTAGAAGCAATTTCAACCAAAACTAATGACCACAAGGTGGTACTTTCGTTCTTAAAGGAAAACATATTTTCTCGATTTGGCACCCCTAGAGCTATAATCAGTGACGGTGGTTCACATTTCTGCAATAGGCCTTTTGAGTCCTTAGTCCGTAAGTATGGCATAACTCATAAAGTTGCAACCCCATATCATCCACAGACCAGTGGCCAGTAGAGGTTTCAAATAGGGAGATTAAGCACATTCTAGAAAAGAGGTTAACCCGTCTAGAAAAGATTGGTCTTTAAGATTGAATGATGCTTTATGGGCCTATAGAATCTGCATACAAGACCCCCATTGGTATGTCCCCTTACAGACTTGTGTACGGTAAAGCTTGTCATCTCCTGAGAGTTAGAACATCGTGCATATTAAATGTAAAGAAACCGAACTTTGATCTAGATATAAAGCGGCACCCAAAGGAAGCTTCAACTCAATGAGTTGGAAGAGTTAAGAAATGATGCATATGATAATGCAAAAATGTACAAACAAAGAATGAAGGTGTTCCATGACAAACGCATTTTGCGCAAGTCATTCATTCCTCCGTGCCGGAAAGTTCTATTGTATAACTCACGACCGCACCTTTTTCCGGAAAATTACGTTCTAAATGGACATGCCATGTTCGTGGTGCGAACAATTTCCCCCATGGGGATGTAGAACTAGAAGATGTAACAACCAAGAATGTCTTCAAGGTCAATGGGCAGAGACTGAAGCCGTTCCTTGAACCAATTCCACCTGAGATTGAAACAACTCATCTTGCTGATCCGATCTATGTGGAATGAAAAGTTCACCCCTTGTACATACCACAGATATCTTCCCTGCTGGTTGCTTTAGACATACTCCACTATCTTTGGTTTGGCATCTGGTAATCTCTTTCCTTTGAATCTGTTTTGTTCTCATGGTTTGTTGTTGTTTCTATCATATTTTGAAACATTGAGGGCAATGTTAGATTTAGGTTTGGGGGAGTATTTGCATATGGCATTGTGAGTCTTTTCTATGACCAGTTGTGTAGCGGGTCTTGCATTTTTTTGTTTTTGTTATTTTCTATGACCAGCTGTGTAGCGGGTCTTGCATTTTTTTGTTTTTGTTATCTTCTATGACCAGCTGTGTAGCGGGTCTTTTATAGGATCCTTTGTAGTCTTTTGCATTCTTCTATGACCAGCTGTAGAGCGGGTCTTTTGTAGGATCCTTTGTAGTCTTTTGCATTTTTGTGTTGTTGTTTTCTATGACCAGCTGTGTAGCGGGTCTCTAAAAAATAAAAATAAAAATGATGACCAGCTGTGTAGCGGGTCCCTAAAAAATTATTTTGTCTCGGATCTTGTGTTTGGTATTTGATGATCAGCTGTGTAGCGGGTCAACAAAAAAAAAATATTAATTAAAAAAAAATGATGATCAGATGTGTAGCGGGTCTTAAAAAAAAAAAAAATGGTCACAAATTATCAAGGTTCTACGAAATTCCGAAGTTCATCATCTACAGTTGAAGACCGAAGACGAAGGCATTTCTATGGATGCTCAATTTGGAGAAGGTTTTGTGGGTACATCTTTGGTAGGCCCTCACGAGACTACAACTCGTCCACTAGGGACACCTAGGGTTTAAAGGCTTGATGCATACGCTAAATGCATTCGAGAGACCAGTGACAGTGGTATAGTTAGGATTGATTTGTTTCACTTGAGGACAAGTAAAATTCAGGTTTGGGGGTATTTGATGAGTGCCAAATATTGCATATTCATACACCTTTTCATTGGCACTTAACTCATCTTTCGCGCTTCAAAGTCATATATTATCCCAAATTCTGCATTTTTACCATCTTCAAGAATAAATATTTGTATTAATTAATTTTGTGTTTTTAAGTACTAAATAAAGCTTGGAAGAATTGAGAAGACAAAAGAGAAGAAAGTTGGAAGTGTTGCAACCCGTTCGCGCATTAGTGGCAACCTGTTTACAATACATGGGATTAAACTACCCATAATCCAAAACCCAAGACCCAAATCCATTTCCACCTCACCACCATTGGATTCCAAAACATCCACCTCACCCCATTGGATTCCAAAACATCCACCTCACCCCATTGGATTCCAAAACATCCACCTCACCCCATTGGATTCCAAAACATCCACCTCACCACCATTGGATTCCAAAACATCCACCTCACCCCATTGTATTCCAAAACATCCATCAAGTGAGAAAACATGTTTTGTTGAGTAAATAATTGCCAAAATTCGAATCCAAGTGAGAGAGAATTTTTGTGTATAAATAGAGAGGGTTGTTGTGTTGAAAACTCATCCAAGAATAGCTTGTTCATGTTAGTTTCTTAAATTTAAGTTTTGTTATAATGTTCTTCATGTTCTAGTTTCATTTACTAGGGTTTAGATGAAGCCCTAATCTCATTGGTATGTATTCATATCTTGTATCTTGTTCTTGAAAGTTTATAATTGTTTAAAGATATAATTTAATCCAAGTTTGTCAACATCTTGCTCTCACAATGTATGCCATGTATCCATTGTAGTTAGAATATCTCGATGTTGATTATGCTACAACTCATGCTTAACCAAATATTGATCTTTAGATTAGTTGTGCTTAATTAGACAATTAATGCTTTGGAGAAATACTTTAGTTGTGATTAAATTATCCATTGGAGAAACACCTTAGTTATACGGTAGACTTGAATCTACTACAAGGACAAGAATAATATTACAAGTTGAATGCATATCATAGGTTATTGGTGGATTTGAATACCCTAGTATCCATATTATCATTGTTTACATATCTTGCTATTTGCATCTTTTACTTTTATTATTTCAGTCACTTGAAAATCATATCGTCGTATCGACAAAAACAAACCCCTTTTGGTTACTCTCTGAATCAGGATTTAGAATCAACTTCTACACTCTCCAAGTTTCTGTGGTTCGACATGTGCTTGCCCTGTGTTGCTTGTCGACACTGTGCACTTGCAGTTTATACATAGAAGTAGGTATCTTTCCGAGCCTACCAGAGACACCTTGGGGGACCCACAATCGTTCTTTGGAACAAGGGTCATGGTTTGTGGGGCCTATTATTGTGTGTGCGGTTTTAATTTTGTCTAAAGACTCAGTTTATTAAGAATTTTTCCCCAAAATTAATTGTTCTAAGTAAGCCGCTCTTTGGAACAAAATTAAAACTGCCGAAACACATTTGGGGATCCACCTTGATGAATTTGCGGCGGTTTTAATTTCGTCTAAAAACTCAGTTCATTAAGAACTATTACCCCAAAATCAATCGTTCTAAACAAACCGTTTTTTGGAACAAAATTAAAACCACCGAGACAGATTAAGGGACCCACCCCGGTGAATTTGCAGGGGCCATGGTTTGTGACGCCTATTATTGTGTCTGTGCGGTTTTAATTTTTTCTAAAAACTCGGTTCATTAAGAATTTTTGCCCCAAAATCAATCGTTCTAAACAAACAATGACATGTTTGGCCCAATCACGGTGTTTAAGTTATAGTGGTACCACCAATTACGTGTTCCCAGGTGAGAAAACAATCAACAATACCAAACCTTCAAGTCTTCTTTCTTCTTCATCTTCTTTTCTTTATTCGAGTCTCCCCTTTCTCTGCAACCAAGAAAAAAAATAATACAACAACTAGAAATATTTGCGGGACGAATATTTCTAACACATCTTGAATCAAGTAGTTAAGTTACGTTTAATATATTTTAGATTGATCATCTCTTGTTATAAGTAATTAAATTTCGTTTTTAGGGATAAATTATTGTTAAGGGAGAGCAAAATGCGATCCAGGGAGAGAAAAATGCGATATAAGGAGAGAAAAAATCGTAACCGATTCAATAACTAGGGAAAACTCGATATATTATCATGCCTCGGTCCAAAAAATCCTTACCAACCACACAAATTCACACAGGTTCCAAAAGAGAATTTTTTTTTTCCTTTACAAAATGGATTATAAACCCTAAAAATTTGAACTTTAAAAGATTGAAAAGAAAATCTTAGATAATTAACATTAACATTAAAAAGTTGAATCATTGGTTTCCATTGTCAATAAGATAGAAGATAAAGTGAGAAAGGTAACCTGATGTTCCAACATTAATGGTTTAAGTTAACTCTTTTAGTATCAAAATTTGTTGGGATACCAACACTCAAAAGTAGTTTGAATGTGCAATAAAAACAGTTCATATTTCTAGTTTGAACAGAGGAAAATAAGTGTTTCTGATAAAAACTAATTTATGATATGAACAGAACCGAGAAAGATAACCTAGCTTGTAAACAAGCAATTGTATACTTACCTATAAAACATTATTACGCCGGTATAAAAACTAATCTCGTTGTTAAGTTTTAGGGTTCATGATTTGTTCTTATGAAAGAAAAATAAAAGGAAGGTGGTATGTTATAAACGCGTGTGAAATATATGTGTGGTTGGTGAGGATATTTTTGACCTAGTTGGAGAAATATACTGAGTTAGTCATAGTCAGTGAGTCGGCTACGATTTTTTCTCTCCTTGGATCGCATTTCGCTCTCCCTTTGAACAAAAATCTTAGGGAACTAGAAAGAGATTTTGAAATGAAAGAAAAAAAAAACTTATGTCCATCAAAAGAAATCTTGAGAAATAGCTAGGTTTCAAGATATGTTGGAAAATAAGGGTTTCCAGTGAAAGAAAAAGTATATGCTAAAGAAAATATTTGAAAATGTTTTTGTTTAGACGCGTAAATATAAATGAGGAAAAATTATGAAGATGTTTTGTTCAAAATATGTAAAGAGATTCTAAAATTTTGCTTTTTTTTTTTCTTCTTTCAGCTTCTTAATATTCTTCATGAAAATAAAAAATTGAATGAGATGCAAATATCATTTGCATAATATTTAGGGTTATCAAAGATCCTGTGGCTTATAAGCCTTGGGCAACCCTAACCTTGCAAGCCGAGTAGACCGATTGTAAAAGAACGGGGAGTGTAGGTTAGAGATATCGTGGTGAAATCTAAAATCATGTCAAGACTTTCCAATTCCTGAAAAGGTTCTTAGTGAAATCTTGTTAAGGTTACCACTCAAATCAATTTCAATCTCTAGGTGCATAATGCAACCTATTCAGTTTCTAACTTTAATAATAAAATTTTGATATAGGTTTTGATTTTTGAAACTTCTAGAGTGAAGGGGGGTTTCAATAAGTAGAAGAAACATGGGTGTGGGGAAGGATATGATCAGTGTGTTTCCAGATCCACTTGTTCATCATATTTTACATTCCTTTGCTACAAGTGCTTTATATAAAATATGGAAGGACTTGTGGATCTTTGCTCTTGTTATTGAGATTCACGAATGGTGCCTCTCAGTACCTAACTATTACTAAACACTCAGGCATGATGACACTTTAAGATTGGTAAATTTTATGGATAAGATGCTATTGATGCCTTCAACAACTGAAGTTTATAATGATATTATGCCTACTATTAAGAAATTTCATCTCGAGTATTTTTGTTATTAAGGGTGCACAAGAACTGAGCCGAAAAACTGGACCGTGCTGGAACCGGTGGAACCGTACCTATTTTTGTACCGAACCGAGGAAGGGGGTACATGTACCGGTCCAAAAAATGAGAACCGAACTATAAGGGGTACATGTACACGGTCCTATTCATGTCCTGTATCTTCCCGTCCCGTTTGTACTAACTAATATAGACCATTAGATTTAGGGATTTAACCTGATGGTGGTGTACTGATTATATATAGAAAAATTAGGTCAGAAGACTAGATTTTTCATTATTTTTTTCTCTCATTCTTCTTTGCAGCTCCTCTTTCTGTGAAAATGTTGTCTTCAAATCCTATCTGAACTGATGAAAAACCTCGGTAGAATTATCACCACCAAGTGTTAACTGAACTCCAGTACATTAATCCTCTATCGTTTTTATTTCATTTTGAACAATCCTCCATTGAATTAATCCGACTTACACCCATAATTATTCTGATTGCTTTCATTTTGATTATTCTGGGTTGAAGATGGATACAATAAGAAATAATTAATTCATATGGCTTTTTCTTCTGTGTTCTAGTTTCGGGGATTCTCATGTGTAATAAACCTCATCATACAATTGCAGCAGAGGATACAATCTCTTCAGGAATTTCTTAAACAACAATTGATAAAGTTGTTTCATTTAGATCAAATTCAGGGAAAAGATGCAGATAAAGTGAAGAATCGTAACACATGAATCATTCAAATTCTTGATGCTAACCCATTAAAATTTATTGATTACATAAACTGATTCATGTTACATATATAATGTAGTTCAATTCTGTTCACCAGCGATCATAAAATTCTCCATAAAATTTCTCTTAGCCACCAATTATTTGATGTGGAAAAATCACCCTGTGATTAATCCAAAAAATGTAAAATTCTATAGAAAGTACCGACTGGTACCGGAACCGTGCCTAGTACCGTACTTTTCCAGAATGGTACAGGAACCGAGGACATGGGTATATATACCGGTCCAAAATCTAAGAACCGAGACTAGGGAGGTACAAGTACTCGGCCTTGGAAAGAAGCGAGCCGAACCGTACCGTGTGTACCCTTAGTTGTTATAATACTGGGGAGGATAAAATCTTTGATAAAAATACAGTTTCAAGATGGACATTGTTATACCTTGCAAGTTACAAATCAAATCAATTTCAATCTCTAGGTGCGTATGCAAACATTGGTATACCTTGCAAGCCGATTTTCGAGGTTAGTTAGGCCCATAGGCATTCAACATAAATGGTGTGGATATTTATCAATTAACAATGATGAAAGTTGTGTTGATGATATTGAAGATTTTAATGATGTTTGATGGATATACATTCAAGGAGGGTTAAGCTTTGGATTGTCATGCGTTCAAATATAAGATGTTTTTGTGTTTTGAAATTTGTAATACCCTAACTATTAAGATGCACCAAGATTTGGTCTTTGGAAAAAAAAGTGACTAACCCTACTATCCAGGAAAGTTAACATGTTTAAAATACATTTAAATAATATACCACACATTAAGTTTTAAACATATCACATGTTCAAATAATATATGTTTTTGTGCTTTGAGATTTTCATATTGATTATTAAAATATGCTTGGTTTATAGGAAAAACTCAAAAACATGTGACAAATCCTCCTATTTAGGAAAGTTAACTTGTTTAAATTTGTGGGGTTAAAAGCAAGAGTTAAATCCAACAATTTAGGACTAATGTTAGTGCTCAAATTAGTGGGTGAAGTGTTCTTTCTTACACGAGTCTTTTGCAATCCTATAAGAGCATCTCCAATACCGGTTGCTAAAAATCTTATGTGGATGTATTATTTAGACGTTCATTTCTTTTCATTATCTTCTTAGAAGAATCATGAAAGAGTTCGGTATTTTTGTCCCACAAATTTATGACTTATACTCTAAGTTTTCCAGAACTTCTCGTGTATGTTATACTATGTTGAACATTATTCTTAGCTTCTCTGATAGAACAACCTCTAGAGTCATCAAACTTGTGTCTGGTGATCCATTCAAGTTGTTTATGTTTTTCACAAGATCTGATTTAATGTTATCTTAGACAAATTTGTTTCGCAGCGCTTGACTCTCGCTTTGACATCCTTTAGCTTCTTAGCTACTCTAAATGCATAAGAGCTAGAGTGTCTTTTCCTCAAACATTAAAAAATTATAACTTTGTACTCCTGATGATCTAACCAAAGAAATTGAAAGAGATTTGACCAGAATTCAATTTTGGGTTATTATTTAAGAGGATAGAGTTATGGTCAAAGCCAATAGATGAAATATTATAGATGGTCACTAGTGGAGCAACCCACGGAATCGACCCCCGTTGACAGTTGATCCACCTATGACCGGCACAAGACCTTCTGGTAATTAAAAAAACACAAAGAAATTTCGGGATGTCTAGCACCAGTCGCGGAATAATTACCATTTAGTCCTAAATCTACAACCGATCCCACGACGGATGAAAACTGATTTACCTATGATAGATTTTATTATTGGGCAAAAGATAAATATCTCTTTCTCTCTAACATCTCACTTTCTCTTTCTTCTTCTGCTCTCAGTGTCCATCTCTAACCTAATAAACCCACTAGTGGAATCAGAGAAATTAGTAAATCTTAGATGCTATTTCAGTGAAACTAATAAACCCTTCTATAGATTCTTCTTCTGAAATACTTCATCTCACTTTTCGAGTTGTACATCTCAAATCTGTTAGAAAAATTCAACCTTATTATTTCTCCATTCATCCCAAAATCGAAACTATAATTATCGTGTATTAAATTAGGTATGATATATGATTCGAATCTAAGGGTTTTCATGATTAGGTACGAGACATGATTTGAAGCAAAGGTTTGTTCCAACCGGTCAAGTTTTTCGTGTTTTCTTCACTAAAAAAAATCGAGCTCTCAGATCTATAAATTAGCACCAAGAGAGCTTCGATCACTTACCTCTAGATGCTCATCTATTTCGAATGGTGAGCTCTATTTTATTTTTTATTTTCCTTTCTATTTCAATTTTGGAGTTAGGGTATTTTCGATTGATTTTATTTTCTGAATCCGAGAGGTACAAGAGGCAATAAAGGAGTGGAGGATTCTGATATTTTTGTTGATGTTGCTCATAAGGTTCTGAGGTGCTAATAGGAGAGGTTGGTGGAGTTATAGTGGTACTGGTATGTGTACCCAATTTTTAGTTTCTCTCAGTATCTGTATCAAGAGTTTCTCTTTGTGCAACCTCTAAAATTTCATCTTTATGTGTTTGCAGCAACAACAAGAGTATCTCTAGAGGAAATCAGGGTGGAGGTACGAACTATGTAGGTAATGGTGTTACACATTGATTTACTGATCCTTCCTTGTATGTTGTCAAATGATTAATGCTTTAAGATTTATGTTGATAAAATAGTTAGATCTCAAATGGATATTTTTGTTTGCAAGATTTATAACAAATGGGTATTCTATTTTGTAGATTTCTAGGTTCTTGAATGAATGATATGAATTTTAGTTAGTTGGTGTGTTATGATGTTTGGGTATTTTTCATCTGTATCGCACAAGAGTTGTATAATTAAATTTCAAAGATAAGTTACTATTTAGTTTCTTTGCAAAGAAGAAAATCATTTCAAATATAACTATATCAGTTACTACTACACATGAATATGAGATTGGAATCATGTTAATTACTGATGTTGTTTGATTATAATTGTGCAGTTTGATGACTTGCGATTTTGGTAATTTTATAGAAGTTCTTGGATTAGTACTTGTAAAGGAAAATATCTCCTACTGAAACCCATCAAATCCGCCGATGTTGTGGATATAAATAGCAAATTGAGAAGATGGGAATTGTATGTTTCTTTCCACTATCAAGTATGTGTGATCTCTTTGTCCTTGCTTATTGTGATTTATAGTGTAGTGTCTATTTCTGATGCAAAGGCGTTCGTGGGTTTTTCTTATTGTTCTAAGAAAAATAGGCGACCCTATTTTGCAATGGTTTAACGGGAGGTGCTTCCCATGGGATTTATCTTGTGTACCGTTTGTTTATCTTGTGTTTCCCATGGGATTTATCTTGGGTTTTTCTTGCTGACAGATCTTGGGTGGTATTCCTGCTCCTTCAAACTTTGGAGATGATTGGAAACATTGTGCTCAGGGGTGTGTTGTACTTGACAGACACAGGGTCAATAACAAAGGAAAGTGAGTGTGATCAACTTGAAAACTCCTTTATTTGGTTCGTACGAAGTTACTCTTTATATCACTATGTGTTGAAGACTTTTTTCTGGGAAGTATCCATTCCCTATAGAATCCTTTAGTGGAGTATTCATGCCTTGTATGTATAACATGGGCATGTACAGATTATATTGCAAAAATAATTGAATCTGAATATTATTGCGGATTACAGGGGTTACTTATTCGATGAGAACGAATTTGATTATACTAAAGTGGCATTCGTGAGGGATACCAAAGCCTAACAAAGAAGTTTGAGGTTTTTTTCGCCAACGAACATATTACATCTCCTAGTTTGCATTCTCAATTTAATTTTACCTTGTAAGTTGTCTTAATATGTAGATAGTATTGCAAGACTTATAAATCAAAGTATTTTATATGTTTTTAAATCATCTCCTAACTAAATTTTTTTTCAATTAGAAATTGAAGGAGGGGTCCTGGTTCAAGTTAAAGAATCCCAAGCGTGTACTTTCTTATGGTAATCAAGAACTCACTGTAATAGCTTGAACCTTGGTTGCTTTTGTTTTTATCTTTTCTATTAATTTATATGTAAGCTAATGAAGAGTTTTTTACTTGCATCTGTGTAGATTTCCTCGGTGTTGGACAAAATATCTATGGATTAGATGGCTGAGGTTAAGGGACCTTCAAATTTCAGTAAGTGTCCAAAATCAAGCTAGAGTTCATTGTAATTGGTCAGACAAAATATCTATGGATTAGATGGCTGAGGTTTTTCTATGATTACTTCAATTCCTTACTTTTTATTTCGATGTAAATTGTTCGATTTTGTTTTCATTTTTGGGTTTTTTTATGAAACATGAAACCTAGGATTTAATTTTGGGTTTTTTTATTTGATTTTGTCTATGTTTCACAAACAGAAGCTGGCTTAAGCTGATCTTTTTTGGGTTTGTGTTGATTTTTTTGGCTAAGATTTTAGGGATTTATTTGATGATATTTTTTGGTGATAATTTGGGTATTGTAGGGTTAGCAAATGCATAGACTTTTTCAGTTCAAGCTGGAAAAGATTCAGGTGTTTTTTTTTGCTGCTACTAAGACTAACTAACAGAAGAACCCTCCAAGAGTTATGGACATAACTGTCATGAAGAAGGAATTCAGTAGAATGGACAAGTCTGTTGCCAACTAGGTAATTTAACGAACGTTTCTCTTATTTATTAGATTTTTCAATAGATTTTTGTGATGCATACAGGAATAACTTGTTTTTATAGCCACTTTGACAGCACTGGTCGTGTGTTCCGCAAGGGAGTGCAATGCGATGTTAGGGGTATATCCTCTTACAGGACCTTAGTTTTAGTCATAAGTGTAAGAATATAATGCATTTTGGTTCCTTCTATTTGGTTAAGAATCTCTTTTAAGTTAGTTATTACTTTGTTTAATTCGTTTACATTGGGAATCATTTTGTATGAGAGATAATATTACAATCTCTGCACTATTTTCTTCTCGGAATCAAGGAATGACGCTGAATACACCAGAATAGACAAACCCATCTTTTACCCATCTATTACCCGGTAAGGAGCTAGAATATTGTGTTGTCAATAGAACTGTTTTAGCATTTAATTTTGACTTGTATTGATAGTTTACCTGTGCTTATATTATTTGCAGTGTTATTTTTCTCAAGGTCCAGCTCCACGCAGCCCCTATCTACCATATATCTTGCAAGGCTGCGGGAAGAAGCAAGAACTACCGTATCTTCAGAGCCATTTCATTCAAGATGTAACCATTTCAGATGGAACCCTGGTTGCCCCATTAACTTCATTCACTTAAATGTGGTGTTTTCTCAATAATGGGACGATTCCATGGCCCTGCGGATCACAACTGGTATGGAAATACGGATACCAATTTACTACTACAGGTTTAGTTTCTGCGCAGGTGAGATGAGCTTTTCTTTTAGTCTTCTGTTGTGCATATTGATTATAAAGAATAATGTTTGGTCCATCCTTATCCAGTCGCGTGTTTTCAAAATCATGATATATTTTTTTTCCTTTCATTCTTATCATTTTTCTCTTCTTTGGGATTTACTTGTATGTAGGAGTAACTTGTAAGTTAGAACATAAATCTGATTCTAACTGCGTCTAAAAAACATTAGATTTAGGGAACTGTCAATCTGATTCTGCCTGCATCACGTTTCTTACAATCTGTTTGTTATGTTGAAGTAGAAACTGTCAATAATAATTGTGATACCCTATTAGCTTCATTTACAAAAACATTTGTCATGTGTTCAGTTGATATATATATATATATATATATATATATATATATATATACAGGTTAGGGTTAGGGTTAGAGTATGAGTTCATATTTTGATGACTAAGCTTGAATTTGAATGCTTAAGTAGTGGGTTTTAACATTCTACTTGTCATGTTCGTAGTAGAAGGTGAGGATAAAGAAGAAGTTGAACCAGTTGCAAGAGATATGAAAATGTTCAAGTATCAACGAGCAAGAAACCAACGTGCTTTGCAGATTAGGTATGCGATGTTTTAGACTTCATAGTGTGTTACCTTGGGCTGCAGATTACTTGGTGTTGATGCCAATTTTTATTTTATAATTGTAGCATATCATGTTTATGTTTTAACTTTCAAAGTAGCTCGTTTAAAATACTTAGTAAGTTAGGACTTAAACTATTAGTTTCGGTAACTATGAAGTTAAATCAATCTACTGTTAATGATTGTGAAACATCATTAATATTAAACTTCATAATGGCCAGACTGACAAAGCATTGGTAACACTTCGAAAGGCGACAAAGACCACAACATGCACAACAATGTGTATCTAAATTATATATATTACTTGGTTCTTTAACTAGTCTTTCCTTTGGAGTAAAAAAGAAACAAGAATCTGAATGGTCAATCAAATGGTTCAAGTCTTGTTATTATAGTCTAGCAATACTCATATTTGTACTTACCATTTAATTCAACTGCAGACATTTCTGGAGCTGGGTGAATCGTTAATTGCAAGTTTGCAACTAATCCAAGAGTTGTGTTAGATTCCTTCAAGACTGTAAATTTATACTTTTGTTATTCTTTTCTTTTTCTTACATGGGGTTGATAAAGAGCATTTACTTTTGGTGGCTTATTATCACTGTTGATTCGAGGATCCCAAATGCGATAAAGAGACTTTTATAATGTAACTAACTAAAGGAAATGCAACATTCAAATAATTCTTATATGTTCAAATAATTCAATGGGTTACTTGTTATGTTGGTTTGTACCTATAGCGATAGGATGCATAACAATTGGTTACTTGATATGTTAGTTTGTACCTGTAACCAGAGTGTAGTCAATGCCTATTAACATAGTCAATTTAATTTACTGCATCTCAGACGTTGAAAATATTATTTGAACATTGTTATTAAACCAAGATCTCGCCTCCAAAATCAGGATATATCTGTGTAGTTAAACTTCTAATACCCGCACTGGTTTTTTATATAGGTAGTTGCAAGTTCTGACTTCTGAGTAGGGGAGATCAATTCATATTTTGCTGATTTTTGCTGTTGTTTCGTGTCCATTAGCTTAGTCTGCATGATTGTAAGTAAGACAACATTATCGTATACCTATTTTTAGAAATGCTATGTTGGAACTTATAATGTGAGAATCCAGTTTCTGTTTAGATGTTTTGGTTGTTTCTTAGCCTAAGCGTGAACTGAATTCAGAATGCCCTATGTAGTGCAGGCTAATGTATTTGCAAAAGGTCAATCACATAAACCCATCATGCATCTCTTGGACTTGCAAAATATTTATCCCACTGCATACTCACACGAACCCAGTTCTCTAAGATTTATTTGATTTATGCACATGTTAGGAGGCATCGTTACTTCTCGCACGCTTAACATAAGTCATACCAGAATTTAAAGCTTTACTGCACCTGAGCCTTTGAACATAAGTCATGACAAAATTTGAATCTTTACTGTATCTGAGCCTTTGAGACTGTTAATGCCTCTAAAAACTGGATTCTTGGTGGAGTTAAGTATATATGGTCATTCAATCAATGTGAAGATGGTGTTGTCTATTTCCTTTGTTTTGGACTTGGTAAATTAAATTTATTGTTTGTATGAAATACAGAATACTTTTGAAAATTTTAAATAAATGGTCATCTGGGTTCATTTGAGTTTGAATTTGAATTTTGAATTCTAATTTGTGTTTCATTTGGTTATCATTTGATTCTCATTCAAGTTTAATTTCTGTTTAATTTTAGATTCAGTCAGGCCAGACAGCCAATCTGAATCTATTTTTTTTATATCCATGACTGATCGAAGACAGTCATAAAGTTTTGACTGTTACAATCGGTCGTTGATATAAGAATTTAAGCGACCCCCGGTTACACGTCATAGTTGAAAAAGACGCTCAAACATCGACCCTTTCTTCAACCGACAAAGCAAGTCATAGATACGAGTTAAATGACTTGCTTTGTCGGTCGCGAAACTGCTGATTTCCACTAGTGGGTATAGTTTTGGGTATATGGTAAGCCAGATATCGGAAGCAAGACCTCTGTACTGTCTTTGTTCTGTGAGGAGATTTCCATTTCTCCTATTGGTCCAAGTGAATGGACATTTAGTGTAACCAAGATCAATTAGACCAATCTCATCAATTTTACCAACAAAAGTGTCAGATTTCAGTAAAATCAATTGGCAGACGACTACATTTTTCATGTTCACGGTGAAAAAATTGAAATCACCCATAACAAGCCAAGGTAAGTTATTCTCAGTTAGTATTTTCACCTATCTTCTAAGAAAGCAGTTTGTCCTTTGTAGTACGGGGATTCAGGTACTAGGAATATAACCACATATTTCGATAATAAGTTTAAGACATAAGTTTTGACTCCATAATTATCCATAGTTAATGACATAAGTTTGAAACCATTCGTTCATGAGTATCCCCACCATGACCACGTCCACGACCACGACCACCTCGTCCTCGTTTAGCAGGTTGACGCTGTTCGGTGCACCTTCAGACGTACTTTTTGTGGTGACTCTCTTCCTCTTTTTATCGTTGGCTCCTCCACTACCTGTTCCCCAAACTTTGCACCCGCTTCTACGTCTTCAGGACTGTTCAATTCGTCAATCAACTTTTCATTGGGTTAACATTTTCCCCTTCCCTGATATCTAGCTTTGCTTAGGTTATCAAGTTCCCGACTCGTCTTTTATGTTTCCATTTTAAACAACAAACATTCAACAAATAATGATAAAACAATAAACAAAACCGTAATTGAGTAACAATACACACCAGGTATTTGAGAGTTGTATCGTTTTCCTCTATCTGGGGCCTCTCATCTACTCATATCACTCGAGTATGGGAAACATTGAGGTACCACGGCATGTAACCCGGAATTGCCTCATCATTTGTTTTTGATCAACCATCGCATACCATATCCGTGGAACCTTCTATCTTCCCAATATTCACATGATGGTAAAGGGTAGTGAACAATCTAAATATCATTATCGAATGACTCACTTTTTTTCTCATTGATTTTAAACTTCTTGTGATGCTTTGGTATTTTTTGTATGTATCCGCATTGTCTTGCGACTCTCGTCGGGTTATACATTACATATCTTCTTGGGTGAAACAAAGGCCCAAAATAACTTTGTTTCTCGGGGCACCCAACCATCTTTCATTTTCCTTTAGCCAAATCCTTCATGCAAGGGTAAAAGACAACATCTTTCGTCGCCAAGTTGTCCAACTGGCATCTCAAGTCTCAACTTCAGATAATCCACATCTTGGGGATTCGACTTACTTTTGTAGGTGTACATGTTCCCATAAAATTTATCGTCCCATTCCTTATTCACAGAATCCCTTTCAGTAAATATTGGGAAGTCTAAATATATCCACGCCTGCTGAATAGCCATATATATTCCCTCCAATTTGGTTTCTTTCAGCCCTATAAGCCTATATATATGAACGCCAACAACTAAATAAAGTTGGCGTTCACACGGGCACCAGAACTGTCGGGAAAGATAACATATCCCAGGATGTAGAGGACATACACATTTTCCGTGGCGAAGATACGTTTCCTGGTCACCTCTTTTCCCTCTGCACGAAGTTTCTTTGTTCCCATGAAGAAGTCCCTCAACTTCGAGAGATAAAATATCCTCTTCTTTGATTTGCCTACTAGCATCTGTGACTTGGTGATATCCTCATCCCATTGGAACAAATTCTTGGTGAACGCGTAAATCTTGTCCTACTCAAGCTCTTGTGTGCATTCTTTGTGCTTCACGGATTTACCTTCTATTCTTAGCCCGGTAATGAACTTTGCATCATTTGGAGTTATCGTCATTTCGCCAAATAGAAGATGCAAAATATCAATTTCTTCATAATATCTCTCGGCAAAAGCGGAACAAAGAGATTTGTCGTAACCAAGAACCAAATTGTCGACCGCAGGCAACAACCATGTATATTTGACTAGATCGACTAATTCCTCAACTTCTCCAACGGTTGATTTTGGTGCTTCTAGTGGAAAATTCTTCATCATAGTCGTTGACATTCCTGGATTCATACGACGAACGACATCTTTGTGATCCGATAAAACAAAACAAATGTGATGGACAATAATCATAACACTACACGGATAATAACTTTTATGTTACATAGTTTAAGCTTTAGGTAGTTGCTATGGTATGGCATACGACAATGGACCAACTCTCTTTGTACCCCCATAACAATTTTCCTCCATCACTGAGTAACCCGTAAATGGTATCAGTAGGGCCGTGAGGAAACGTCTTTAGCGGGTGGGGCATAATTCTTACCATCTGTCTTACCTTGTTCTTGAGCGTCTCCTCCTTGGACTTGTTATAGAACTTTTCCTTATCTCTTCATGAACTTCATTCTCCATCACCTCCATTCTCACTTTCTTCTTCAGCAGTTTCATTCTCACTTTCTTCTTCATCACCTTCCTTTCCACCAATTTATTCTTCATCTACTTCCTTGCCAACACTTTCTTCTTCATTGATTACCTTGCCACCACTTTCTTCTTCATTAACTTCGTCCTTAACACTTTCTTCTTCAACAGCTTCTCTATCACCACTTCCTTCTTCAGTAGGTGTATCCGAATCAGATTCTTCTTGTGTTGGTTGCTCCACTTGAGATGGTGGGTCATTGATGTAGATCACTTTGGATTTACTCCCCGAGCCCCTTGGTGGGAAGCATTTAAATTTTGACCACCCTCTTGACGAGGTCTTAAAATCTGAGGAGAATCAAAGTCATTTTTTCTCTTATAATTCTTTTTGGCTTGCTTTTGTTGCTTGCATGTAGAATACATAGATAAGCGACAAACAATAATGGATTTGGATGCATATTTTTGAATTTAAGGTATACAATCGGTTTACGCGATACACATTTAAAATATGATTCCTAACATAACACATAACAATTGGACTATATAAGTGATCATGCAATCCGATTCTAACAAAAAATAGGAACGCTGTTTACTCGATACACATGTAAAATCCGATTCTAGCATTACACATCACCAATCTGTTTTTATAAGTGCTCATGTAATGTGATTATGGGATAAGTAGATAAGAATTTAAAGGCTAAACAATCGGTGTTTGTGAACACATATATAATCTGATTCTAACAAAAAAAAGTTACATAAAAATGGTTATCCCTACAGTAACTGAATCGGCCTATGTGGACATTAACATTGTCCGATTCTGGTTCAAATTTCTCGAACTAGAAAACACATGCAGCACAATCGGTGTTTGTGACCAAGAACATTAACCCTTTCTAAACACAATCGGTTCACAAGTACATTAACATCATCCGATTCTGGGGAACCGAAAAATTTTGATTTCAAATTTTTTGATTTTTGAGCATTGCATGTTACTAAAACCTAATTTAGAAGATTGTGTTGATAGAAAGTACCTGATTTGACCCATTTCCTCCTCTTGTGCGATCAAAGATGGTTCGTCTTCCTCAACCGTTTTCTTCTTCCGTTTGTTTCCAATCGCTTAAAAAATTTTGGGATTACTCTCACACTAGGATAGTTCCGATTAGTAGCATAAAAAGTCGGTTCATTAAGAATTTTTCCCCCAAAACTTCAAGTCTTCTTTCTTCTTCATATTCTTCTCTTTATTCGAGTCTCCCCTTTCTCTGCAATAGAAAAACAATAATACATCAACTAGAAATATATGCGGGAAGAATATTTCTAGCTCATCTTGAATCAAGTAGTTAAGTTTCGTTTAATATATTTTAGATTGATCCTCTCTTGTTATAAGTAATTAAGTTTCGTTTTTAGGGAAATAAAAAGAGATTTTGAAATGAAAGAAAACTTATGTCCATGGAAAAAAAATCTTGTGAATTAGCTAGGTATCAAAATATGTTGGAAAACAAGAATTTCTAGTGAAAGAAATTGTATATATGATAAAGAAAATGTATATTTGAAACAGTTTTTTTTTTTTTTTAGAAACGAAAATTAAAATGAGGAAAAATTATGAAGATGTTTTGTTCAAAATATGTAAAGAGATTTTAAATTTTTTCTAAGTTTTTGTCTTTTAGTTGCTTAATATTCTTCATGAAAAGAAAAACTTGAATGAGATGCAAATATCATTTGCTTAATATTTATGGTTTTCTAAGATCCTGCGGTTTATAAGTGTTGGGCAACCCTAACCTTGCAAGCTGAGTAGACCGACTATAAAAGAATGAGGAGTGTAGGTTAGAGATATTGTGGTGAAATCTAAAATCATGTCAAGCGTTCCAATTCCTGAAAAGGTTCTTAATGAAATCTTGTTAAGGTTACCACTCAAATCAATTTCAATCTATAGGTGCATAATGCAACCTTTTTAGTTTCTAACTTTAATAATAAAATTTTGATTTAGTTTTTGATTTTTGAAGTTTCCATAGAGAAGGGGGATTATAGTAAGTAAAAGAAATATGGGTGTGGGGAAGGATATGATCAGTGTGTTTCCCGATCCACTTGTTCATCATATTTTTACATTCTTTCCAATAAAATGTGTAGTGGCTACAAGTGCTTTGTCGAAAATATAGAAGGACTTGTGGATCTTTTCTCTTGTTATTGAGATTCACGAATGGTGCTGCTGAGTACCTAACTATTACTCAACACTCGGGCATGATGAAACTTTAAGACTGGTAATCTTATGGATAAAATGTTATCGATGCCTTCTAGAACTGAAGTTTTTAATGATATTATGCCTACTATTAAGAAATTCCATCTCGAGTATTGTTGTTATGATTCTGAGGAGTTTAAACTCTTTGATAAAAAGAGAGTTTCAGGATGGACATTGGTATACCTTGCAAGTTACCCCTCAAATCAATTTTAATCTCTAGGTGCGTATGCAAACATTGGTATACATTGCAAGACGATTTTCGAGGTTAGTTAGGCCCATAGACCTTCAACAAAATTGGTGTGGATATTGATCAATTAACAATGATGAAGGTTGTGTTGATGATATTGAAGATTTTAATGATGTTTGATAGATACATTCAAGGAGGGTATTAAGCTATGAATGTGTCATGCGTTCAAATATAAGATGTTTTTGTGTTTTGAGGTTTGAGATTTGTAATACTCTAACTGTTAAGATGCACCAAGATTTGGTCTTTGAAAAAAGATGTGACTAACCCTACTATCCATGAAAGTTAACATGTTTAAAATATATTTAAATAATATAACACACGTTAAGTTTTAAACATATCACATGTTCAAATAGCATATTTTTTTTTCTTTGAGATTTTCATATTAATTACTAAAATATGCTTTGTTTATGGGAAGAACTCAAAAATATGCGACAAATCCTCCTATTTAGGAAAATTAACTTGTTTAAATTTGTGGGATTAAAAGCAAGAGTTAAAATCCAATAATTTAGGACTAATGTTAGTGATCAAATTAGTGGGTGAAGTGTTTTTTCTTACACGAGTCTTTTGCAATCCAATAAGATCATCTCCAATACCGGTTGCTAAAAATCTTATGTGGAGGTATTATTTAGACCTTTATTTCTTCTCATTATATTCTCAGCAGAATCATGAATGAGTTTTGTATTTTTGTCCCCTAGCTTTATGACTTAGTCTATACTCTAAGTTTTCCATAACTTCTCATGTATGTCACACCTTGTTGAACATTCTTCTTAGCTTCTCTGATAGAACAACCTCTAGAGTCATCAAACTTGTGCTTGGTGATCCATTCAAGTTGTTTATGTTTTCACAAGATCTGATTTAATGTTATCTTAAACAAATTTGTTTCGCAGCGCTTGAATCTCGCTTTGACATCCTTCAGCTTCTTAGCTATTGTGCCTTTTCCTCAAACATTCAAAAATTATAGCTTTGTACTCTTGATGATCTAACCAAAGAACTTGAAAGGGATTTGACCATATTTCCAGATTGGGTTATTATTTATATAGGAGGATAAAGTTATGGTCAAAGCCAATATTTAAAATATTATAGATGGTAGAGTTTTGGGTATATGGTAATCCAACTATCGGAAGAAAGACCTCTGTACTGTCTTTATTCCATGAGGATATTTCCATTTCTTCAATTAGTCCAAGTGAATGGACATTTAGTGTAACCAAGATCAGTTAGACCAACCTCCTCAATTTCACCCACAAAAGTGTCAGCTTCAGTAAAATCAATTGACAGACGACTACATTTTTCATGTTCATGGTGAAAAAATTGAAATCACCCTGCATAACAAGCCAAGGTAAGTTATTCTCAGCATTACTATTTTCACCTATCTTCTAAGAAAGCAGTTTGTCCTTTGTAGTACAGGGAGTCAAGGACTACCATAGTAGCATGTAGACAGCAGCGTTCTTTTGTGGCTCATCATGTTTTGTGCAACCGTTGACGCCAAATCTTAACCGAAATCACCTCCCAGTTGGCCTTTGCCTTCCTATGTTTGGCACTTTTTAAGTAGTCGAAAGAGTCTCATTGATTGTTCCTATTGTCCGTATGTAATTAGTAAATACAAATGAAAACGCTTGAAAATTAGCCTTGTACAAGTGTTGCTCTTTAAGCTTATTCTAGCTATAGTGTAGGAATGCTAAAACTGCAGTGAGAGCCGGTCCCGAGTCTACAAGGGCCTTGTACGAAAAAAATTCGCAGGGCCTTTTATAATGTCAATTTCTTTTTATATAATCAAAATATATAGCCATGGGTTATATACAAATATTTGTATATGAACTAGCAATCGGCAGGTGCTTGTGGTAATAATATGATAAAGTTTCAAAAGGCAGACGCAACTTGTCAATTTGGATTTGTGGTTTACTGAACTACCTTATATATCGGAGGCTACTACTTGTTCGAACCTCTCCAGCCTCTTTTTCCTTCTTTTTTCTTCATAAACGGTTATAAGAGCAACTGAAGCTTGAAAAAAGGCCTTAGGTCAGAGCCGGGCCTGGTGCGTCGCACTCTCTGAACCCCGACCGGCTCTGACTGCAATGCTTGTGGGATTTATATTTGGATGGTAAACCTACGCTATAATATTAATTGCGGTGTACCTTTAACAACCAATGTCTGGGTGGTGTAGTCGGTTATCACGTTTGCCTCACACGCAAAAGGTCCCCAGTTCGAACCTGGGCTTAGACAATCATTCTTTTTAATTTTAAATTTTTTTTGGGTACCCCCAAACTAGTGACGTGTTTGGCCCAATCACCGTCTCAGTGGTACCACCAGTTATTACGTGTTCCCAGGCGAAAGAGAAAACAATCAAATACCAAAACTCCAAGTCTTCTTCTTTCTTCATCTTCTCGTCTTCCTTCTCTTTATTCGAGTTTCTCCCCTTTCTCTGCAACCAAGAAAACCAATAATAGAGGCAAAAATATAAATATCATCATCTGATTTTGTGTTTCCATACTATTTTTAGGAATTTTTATTTTTTTCTAAAGAAGAAGATACAGATTCAAGATGGATTGGGGTTCAGTAACAGCAGAAGATCTGATGGATGCATTGAGAGAAGTAGATTGGTCATCACCACCGCGTCCTCTCACTGAATTCTTCTCTAGATTCACACTCCCCCGATCTTATACCAAATGGAACTCGCGTATCAAGTGCAATCTATACTAGTAAGTAATCTGATTTCGCCCTTTTTTTTTTCATTCTATAAAACCCTAATTTATTTTTTTAATTTTCATCAAAATTGATTTTCTAATTTCTCTTTGAATTGTTTATATTTTCTGCAGCTACAGGACTAATTACTTCCTCATGATCATCTTCATTCTTGGTTAGTACTCAATTACTCTTAATTTTTTTTTTTTTTTTTCAATGGAATTAGGGTTTTCAATTTCATCAATCTTTCTTTTATTCCAGGGATGGGATTTCTTAGGAGACCTCTTGCTATGGTTGCTGCTCTCACGACTGCCATTAGCATCGCTTTCCTCAATGATAGGTTGGGATCATCATTTTTTTTTTGCCCTAATTATTTTTCACATACAGTTGACATGCTATTTGCTGCTGTTTATTGTTGATTGTGGTTTTATTGTGCTATCCTGTGGTGGTGTAATTTAGTAACACTAGTGTGGGTTTATTGGTTACAGCTTTGCAGTTACTTTTAATGAGAAGGTGACTAGAACCGTAAGACAGTTCTCACCACATATGGCTGCAAAGATGAGGCCACCTATTACGTAAGTCATAAATATACCATTCATCATTTACCTTCTGTTGTGTGTATGGTTTCATGATGTAATTGAGCTGTTTGTTAAGTTTGGAATGTTGTTGTATGTTAAATGTAGTCCTGTTATTCGTGGGCGTCCATCGAAGAAAAGAGCTATTCATATTTGTGGAAGGCCTAGGTGGATGTTTGTGGCAGTGTTTGCTATGAGTAAGTTGAAAACTCTACCGAATTTCCTTTTGTTGTAGAATTTTTGTTAGTTAATGTCTTTATAGCTAATTGCAATCTATTTCCTTGTCTCTGTAGTGAGCTGTTTCCTGTGGTTCACATCATGTAGTCTCTTAACTGTTTCCTGGGCACTGCTTATTGGCATCCTCTGTAAGTTGGAACTTAAGATATGCTTCAGCTTCTAATATTTTGATTCTTCTCCTCATTGAGTGTGTTTCCCACTTTTCCTGATTCTGAGGTATCTTTTGCAGCCACTGTTTTGCATGCCAGCTTTCGAACTCCTAACCTGAAGGCACGCCTCAACACATTCCGCGAGGAGTTCCGTGCAGTTTGGCGCAATTATAGCGAGATGTAAATGGGTGGTCCTAGTTTCAAAAATGTAAGTTGAGCTTTCTCTGTGTCGTAATGTGTAGATTGATTCACCAGTTGTGTCTGTGATGTGAGATGGTACTTTCTTAGTTCAATACATGATTTTCACAACCCTGCAACTGTTTTGGTACCCTTCTAAGTTCGGTGATCCAGTATTTTTGGTTACCGTAGGTAGTGGTTAGGCCTTCCACGTCACTCTCTCGCGCTTCTTGTATATTACAATTCATGCTCATAGTATCTCTGTACTTCGGTTTTAGAACAACTATGAATCATGTTAGACAAGGCTAACTTGCACATCTAACATGCTTTCCACGTCACTCTCTCGCGCTTCTTGTATATTACAATTCATGCTCATAGTATCTTTGTACTTCGGTTTTAGAACAACTATGAATCATGTTAGACAAGGCTAACTTGCACATCTAACATGCTTTTTATCGTAAGACCCTGGACTCTGTTAATTGATAAGAATATTTCTGAGATGACGTCAATACCTATATGGGTTTTGATCTATGGTGTGTGCCCCTTCACCGTTGGAGTGAATTAGGACTCAGCAAAATCTTTAATTGTATAGGTAAGCCAGTTATGGTGGATGAACCCACTCTCAATATAACTAGGTTGTCCTATGCTAGCGTGTGCACTGAAATTGAAATTGATTATGCCTATGCTAGTAGTGGTTTAATCTATTGTGATGGAGCCCCTAAATGTGATAGTTGCAGCACATTTGGTCGCTGTCTTTTCATTATCCCAAGAAAGGGATTAAGATTAAAATAAAACCAGTAAATCTTCCTAGAGAGAATCCACTTGCAACAATGGGCATTTGAATACTCTCCGTTAAGAAGCTTCAATCATAGAAAATGCTGGTAAAGAAAGATTGGATAGTAAGAATATGGAGGTGGCTAGTGAAGACCTTTAAGTTTAGTTCTTCTCTATTTTCGGTTATTGTTGGTAGTGGTTAGGCCTCTCTTGTCACTCCCCTGCACTTGTTGTATCATTACAATTCATGGTCACAGTATGTCTGTATTCAAGTTTAAGAACGTTGATTGTTTAATGGTGTTAAGACAAGGCTCTATTTACATATCTAACCTGCTTTTTATCATAAGTCGCTGGACTCTTTTAATTGAGAAAAATATTTCTGAGATGATGAAGTGAACACTTACATGGGTTTTGATCTATGGTGTGTGCCCTTTCACCTATGGAACAAATTAGGGCTCAGCAAAATCTCTAGCTGTATAGGTAAACTAGTTGTGGTGGATGAACGCACTCTCGACATGACTAGGTTGTCTTATGCTAGAGCGTGCAATGAAATTGAAATTCTGTTTACCTATCCTAGTAGTATACCCTTGTTGATTATGGTTTAAATTATTGTGATGGTGCTCCCTGTTGAATACCAACGGAAACGCCCTAAATATGATAGTTGCAGTACATTTGGTCGTCCTAAAAAGAATCCACTTTTAACTCTCCGATAAGAAGCTTCGAATACGGAAAATGCTGGTAAAGAAAGATTGGATATTAAGGTGGCTAGTGAAGTTTTAAGTTCGGTTCTCCTCTATCTTCTGGTTATTGTTGGTAGTGGTTAGGCCTTCCTTGTCACCCTCATCATGCACTTGTTGTTTCAGAATTTGTCTCAAACTTGAAACATGCATGTATACTAGAGCTGCTTTAGTGGCTCCACTTACCTGGTTTTTATTTGCACATGTTTGTTGGTACTTTAAGTCATGGACAACTTTCGTCTTGCTTCAAGTTTAACTAGTGATAGCCTAATTACTCTCACAAGCTGTAGAACTTCCTAACTACGACACTTAAAATAGAAAAAAACTGTTTCTTTCTCTTAAAAGAATTGGGTAGCTCTATCTAACATCTCTGTAGTACTGTTTGTCTCAGTGCATATTTTTTTTAATCAGAATCCCCCTCACACTTGCAGTATTTAGAGCTGCTACATTTTCCTGGTTTTTATTTACTCATGTTAGCTGGTACTAGTAGCGAAAGATACGATATACCTTGGATCTTGATAGGCCAAATAGAGTAGTGGAGAACGTTTTTCTCATTGCAAGTATAGTTGTTAGTGATAGCTGAAGCTGCTTAGGAGTGTGGGAGGGAAGATTGTCAAAAACATTGTTACCTGGGTATTGGGTGCCAGTAGAGCTAATTGCTCTCAGATGCTGCAGAACTTGCTAGTTACCTTGGTTATTATGGACACACTGGAAGTACATTCTTCAAAACGGAACGTGGCGGCTCTATCTATTTGTAGGATTGTTCATCTTGATGCTTATGCACTGGAGTATAGTCTAGCAGTCTAGATACTTCCAGTACAGATAAAAATAGGATGGGTTGTGAATGTAGATGGCTATATGCTGCAACCGGTTATAACTTATAAGTCAGTGTCCTTGGAAATGCCTAATCTCCGTTTATATCTGCATGTGTTTGCGATGTAGAGTATCATTTTGGAAATTTAAGTTTTAAGTATAATTCACTTACAGACGAGGACACTTAAAACTCCATAATAAGTGTACATTTTATGTTTTAGCTCAGTAATATAATTCAGATATTTATGTCTTGCCTTACTTGGAGCATTTTTAATTATTCATCCTAGGTCATTTTCATCTTTCTTCTGTCTCTAAGTTTTCAAAATGCAAAACTGCAATTATCATGGACTCATTTGCAGGTCCATGTTTTGCATATTTCCTGACTATATTTGTTGACATGCTTCCATTGTTTTATCTCGTCTCAGGGCTGGAAGATCGATCAGGGGGGACATAGACATAATTTTTTAGTGGCCATATATGATTCCACTCCATGGGTGAAGCAGCTACATAAATGAGTTGAATGCAGCGGAGAAGGCTCATGCTAATTGCAGATAACATTTTGTCATCTTTTCTGGGATGGGTTTACATATGTTCCGTACTGTATACATGGGGTTGATATATGTGTTTCTGTGCATACATCCTCTTCATTCGACTCCTATTTTACAAATTACACATTGCAATTTATTTTGTTTTTTAAGTGATAGAGTTTGAACTTCAGTGCATCTTCTTGCGCAAACCCTGTATATGATAACTACCTTCCACAGATACTCCATGTCTGAAACTGAATTTTTTTTTGAAGCTAATGTCTGAAACTGAATTAGTTGTAGTATTGAAGCTCTTAAATATACAAACCCCAAACTTGTGTGAATCACTCAGATTTCAGTCTCGAGATATTTAGTTTAAACTGTTAGTTATGCACCCTGTTGATGATATTAGCAGTATAAACTGCACCTGCACAAGCTTACCTTTCCAGGGCAGCAAACTCAATTCACAGTTGAGCTGTGGCTCTCTGGAATATCGAATCCAGGTAGTAAATATTTTTGGAACATGGGGCTTAGAAAGGAATCAAATCATGTGCACTGTGAAGTGAAAAAGAAGAAGAAAGGCATTTTGCTGCCAGATCTTCTCAATAGCATCCAGAATGACACTTAGATATCCAGTGTGCTGTTCTGAGCCGGTATATCATTATAAATCATTAGAATGAATCAGGAATTGCACCTTTGAAGAACAACTATACCCAAGTGACCCCAAACACCAGCCTGTATGTATCTGTGTTTGTCCAGTTCTATCCATGTGCAACCCTTTTCACCTCTTTTTATATTCCCCTTCTTCAACAGTTTATAGCTTATAACATCTCTTCCTCTCCCCAAAGGTCTACCACCTATTACAGTTTCACTTAACTGCAACTCAAAACAAGTCCTTTCACTTTCAGCAAAACATACACCTGGTAGGAGGTCCTCATGTTAGAGATACTATAACTGGATTAATGTTATGGAAGAAGAGCAAAGCTTTGAGTTATCATCATCTTTGCAGATTTCAGAAACAATAAGCAGTTACAGTTTTGTTGCTCAAACTTACACTAAAGATCCCCAAAATGATGATGGCTTGGTACTTGAATTGGGCCGAGGCGGTGGCATCTGCTTGTGTCCTGTTGATTCTGGGTGGTCTAGTTTGTTGTTGCATCAGCGCAGGACCTAGCCGCAGTGGTGGTGGAGGCGGGGAAGGATGCGGTGGTGTGTAGTTTAGCGTTTTATTATTTATTTTTTTGACAGAGTTAATCTTTTTTGTATGTATTTTCATCATATTTACAGGACAGTTTTTTCCCTAGCAGATGTTTCTGATAATCATTTGTCCGATTTTGTGAGAAATCAGAGAACCATGTAGTATCCAGTCAAGATCATGTTCTGTAAAGTGCTAATTATATTCATTCACCAAAACCACTCTGTAATTGAATAACAATCTAACCCCATACTTTTTATGTTCATTGAAACTGCAATCAAATCTCTAATAACAATAAACTGAATGCCGCTGTTTGTTGGTTCTCTAAAATATTTTAAAAAAAGATAGTAGAGCTACAGCTTAGAAGAAGAAGCCTACTTTTACAACTGTTTTATGTTCCAAAGCTACGGTCTCCTGCATCTCCAAATCCAGGAATTATAAACCTGCAAAATAGAAGACGCCGTCGCAAATGTAAGAAGGTTTAATCCAAGCAAACCTAATGCATTTACTCTTCAGCACAATACAATTACTCTGTATGCCCAGTGAGAAAATTACCCCTTTTCATTTACAGTGGGGTCTATTGTCCCAGTGTACACATGAAGCCTGAAAATTTCATGAACAAAAACATTGCTTCAGTCTGCAATGAAGAGAACTACAACAGAAATACAGTAACATGTGAAACAAGAGGCTAAATTTTACCCAGGGAAGTTCTCGCTTAGCTTCTGAAGAGCTGGAGGAGCAGCTAAGGCCGATATCTGCCATGAGAAGTACACATTGTCAGCAAGAACTAAATAGGCGGCGACAGGGAGGTAATTGACATTTTACATATTAGCAAGACCAATTCAGAAATCCTAGTCAATGACAATCAATTTGATAGTGTTCAAAAGAGCTAATTACCACTTTTATCTGCTTGAAATCAACTCCTCTGTCCCTCAACATTTCAAGTGCTGCGACAATTGTGCCACCTGATATTTGGTTTTCCAAGCCATACGCCACAATCAGAATCACAATAAAAAGATACTATTCTTATAATCAGGTGCCTAGATGTTCTGCGAACACAAACCTAGGTCAGACTACAGAAAAGAAAAGAGTATTACCTGTTGCTAGCATTGGATCTACTACAAGCACACGAGATCCTTCGGGAAGTTTTTCAGGTAACCTTCACAATCACAAGAAATACCAATAAATGTGTGAGTGAGGCCTTCACTTACTCAAGTAGGGAGAAGTGAAGCAAGGTTTGCATTCTCTTACTTGTTCAAATATACGGTTGGCAATAGGGTCTCCTCATTTCTGCTTATCCCTTTAAAGATGTAAGAAAAAAACAAGTCAAGCACAACTGAAGCAGAGACGACACTGCCATAACAGGTTCAAGTTAATCAACACACAGTCACCAAACTAACGTGTCCATAGCAATCTGCGTCCTCCAATTGTAACAAATGAAATCGGAAATCGTGCTGAATAAATAAAAGGGATTTCTGAAATCCTGCAAACGCTCCTCAACTTACCCAAATGATAGGTTTTAGTGGAAGGCAAGATGGATGAAGCATGCTCGACCAGAGCAAGACCAGCTCTTAAGATGGGCACAATCTGCAAGATAAAAGGCATAAATAATCACTCCACATTCCACAAGCAAGCTAGGAACAAACATTAGAGCATAAACCAACCAACGTAAAGCAGCCACTTACTAACCGTTACAGGTTCTCGCGGATCAATAAATTCAACAGAGGCAACACCCAATGGCGATTGAATCTCCCCCGTCACAGTAGGCTGTAACCAATCGAAATTTAGAACCACAAAAAAAAAAAAAAAATGAACTGTTTCCATGAGCTTGTAGCCTTAACCAACACAAATCAAACTCACCAACCAATCCCTTGACGCTTCATAGATAAGTAACCTCCCCAACTCAGCCATTGCATTCTCTACATTACAAATTTTTTCACAAGGATAACAGTTGAGAGCAATTTCATTAACTCATAACTCCAAATTGAACAATTGGAAGAACAACATCTGCCGAATAGATAATACAATGTGCCCATAATTGAAAATTAGAAGCATCCAAGCTGAAAGGGGCAGGTGGAATTAAGAAATTATAAAATGGGGATTTTGGTTTTATCTTATCTTAATCTAAATTATTATCCACTAAACAATGTTCCCCTAATACAACAAAATTACTACTTAAATCTATTGATAAAACAAGAGATAAGATCCAATAATAAAAAAAAATCATAAATCTGAACTTACTGAAGACAGGAGGAGGAGTCTGTTCATTCCTAAGAACAGAAACCCAGTGTTTAATCAATGAATGTGGTGGAACAAACACCTGCAAAAAAAATAAAAAAATCATAAAATTAGGATTTCAATTTCTACTGGAATAATAATCAAAAGGGGGGGTTTCAATTTCAATTTCATGGATAAAGGAAGCAACAGCATCATCAGACATACCAGCATTCTATCATCAGTAAGAGGCTTGTTGTTCACTGGTGTTTGAGCTGCTTTCACCACAAAATTTCTACAATTTCCATCAGAAGGAGGAAACCCCAATGAGCTGCTTGTAGTTGTTGTTGTAGACATCGAAGATTTCATAAACAAATTCTGAAACCAAAAACAATATTTAATTAGGGTTTTTGATTGATAAAATTACCGGCCTGGGTTTAGTATATTTATTATATGGGATGTTACCAGTGGTGTTTTGGATAAGCTGAAATCCTTAATTGTTCTCGTATTTATCGCCGTGAGTCGCGGACTGGTAGTTGGAATCACACTGAAATTCGCCATCCCCAAATATGAAATGGCGCGGAGATTCGGAAAGATGAGATTTTCAGTAGCAGAAGAAGAAGAAGGGGGAGAGTTGATAGATGTAATCCCCGGCCTACATCATCATGAATGATGCTATCTGTTAAAAATTGCTACAAATTTGTGTAATTTGACACATGTTGTTGTCTAGGCATGTCGACGCAATGAAGGGACAATAATGGCGCAATGCTGGGCAATTTTCTCTGTGCATATGCAAGAGAAACAAGGACTTGGGCTTGGGTATATTTTGGGTGCAAATGCAAATGCAAAAAAAATAGTCCGGTTCTCTGGGTGATGATACCAGTGACCTGAGTTCAAACCTCGGCAGCACCAAATTCTTTACCGATAAAAATAATAAAAAGCTCATAAAATGGGTTTGGGGCAATATTTATTTTCAATGTCTACAAAAGGAATGCATCAATGAGTTTCACCAGAAGAGATGAATGAGCTTCTCCTCCAGAGATGATAGTGCTTTAGTAGGAAACTCATTATCTACATGAATATATTATTTCAAGAAAGCCACAATGTTGGACAGATCGTCTCTTTCTGAAATTGGACTTTTTTTTTTTTTTTGAAAATGAAGGATATATTAAGAAAGAAAAGATAACTACAGAATGTACATGAGATTACAGGATCTCAAATAGAAAAAAACCGAAAAAATGGGAAAACAGAGTTTCTATTAGATGGAAACTATTGTGTCCCATTGAAACAGAATTTGATTAACGGTGTAATCCTTGAAAATATCCTTCCCAGAACTCCATAAACAAATATTCTGAATTATCAGAATCTTTATATCTTCAAAAGTTTTAGATCTACCGCCATGAATTCGTACATTCCTCTCCTTCCAAATCTCCCAAAGAATGGCATAAGGAGTTAACTTCCACACTATTAATTTCCTCTTGGAGACCTTTCTAAGAATCCATCTCTTCAACATCTCTTTGAAAAACTCCGGCATAGTCCAGTTTACGTTTACAGAAGAAAGGAAAAAAAAATCCAAGAATGGTTTTGTCCACTTGCAGTGCACAAAGAGATGCTTTAAATCTTCCTCCTGTTCATCACAGAAAATACAATTTGTTGAAGGAATCTCCACTCTTCGTCTTCTCAACATACATCTTGTTGTTAGAGAATCATGCAAAGAAGCCCAAACCAGAAACATAACTTTTGGCGGAATGAGTTTGTTTTCCAGAAGACCTGCAAAATCCACCACATCTTCCTCCTCCACAAACTTGTCATACGCCAGTTTAGAAGTATAGTTATCTGAAAATTTGTCTTCAACGTCAACAGTTAAAGTTACATTTCTTAGTTCATGCTTTAACTCCAGGAAATCTATTCTCTCTGCCAGATTGAGAGCTCTCGAGAAAAAAATCGTCATATTCCCGCCTTGAAAATCAGCCACCAAACCATCCTTCTAAGTGATTAGCTTATACAGCCGAGCATATTTACTTTTTAGATTCTTCCTTCTTGCCCAACAATCATACCAAAAACGTAAGCTTCTTCCATCTCCCACCTTAATGTCCACCACTTCCAGAAAATCCTGATTAGTTTTTGAAATAACGTGCCACATGCTCTTCCCTATAGCTTCCTTAGAAATTGCAGGAATAATACATTTCTCGCTTAAGTTGTTTTTCTCCGCCATTATTTTTATCCACCACGAATGTTTTTCTCTAGCGTATCTCCAATGCCACTTCGAAAGGAGAGATCTGTTAACATGTCTCAAATTCCGAATGCCAAGTCCTACAAACTTCTTTGGTTTACACACTTTCTGAAAACCTACCCAACTCATCTTTTTTATGTTTTCATCTTCTCCCCACATGAATTTTCTCATTATGCTGTTAAGTGTCTTCTCAACAGTCACCGGTAGCTCTATTAGGGACATAAAGTAAGTTACTAAACTCTCCAGCGAGTGTCTAATCAAATCAATTCTCCCAGCTTTATTCAAGAATTTACGCTTCCAGGGAGCCAGTTTTTTCTTCATCCTTTCTATTACCACCTCCCAGATTACAACGTTCCTTTTATTCACTCCAATTGGAATTCCAAGATAAGTTATTGGCAGAGATTCTACCTTACACCCCAATTGTTCTGCTAATTCATGAACAATCGCATCAGCCCCAATGCTTACCATTGAGATCTTCTCCAGATTTAATTTTAAACCTGTTAGCATTTTAAATCAGACTTGTATCATCAATGTTTTGTTAGATAATGTTATTGGTCAAAAAAGTCACATTTTTGGCATATCTACGCTTTTGATTCATTCTTGTTAATAGGGAACATGGTATTTGTAAAAGGCCACTACGAATCTGGACACAATTTTTCACAATTTTGAGTGTAGTAATTCCTACGAAAATCGTTAGAATAACATTGTTGATCGTATCTTCCCCATTTCAAGTTAGAACAAGAAACATTGTTGCTCATTGGATAACTTACGATCTATAAAAACAATTTTGCCGTATTTGCAATGTCTCACTTTTCTCGTCATCATAGTAATAGAAAATTATCTTTTAATCTCCTTAATGCGTTGGACAAAGATGATGATGGAATATTTTTTGAGTTTTGAATTGTTATCGAATTATATGCTCTAGGCTTCTTGACTGAACTAGTTGGTAATTGTAATTGTTTAGATTGTGTTAAACATCTGAGTTCAGTTGGTTTTAATGAATCTGCACCAAAAAAAAACCGCATGTATCAAATATTATCTTATTGATATCTCATGTGTTATAATTGCCAAAAATATTGATAAAGTGTGATACGTATAAGAATGATATGAAATTCCGGTTGTTTCAATTCAAGATAATAACATCACCAAGGTATAAAACTAACTATTCAAAGCATCCATGGAGGCTTTTCTATCTCTATGATAAAAATTGATTCTTTTATCTTCTATAAAGTTTTGTCTCATTTTGTTGATGTGATCTTTATCTTCAAATTAACTTCTTTGATAACTCTTGTCCCATCACACCAAATATACCAACACATCGGGGGATGAATTGGATAACATACCAGAATTGCTGGAAATAAGTACGAATAAAATATTCTAAATACATAATATTGCATTAATAACTCAATCGAGTTATAAGATTTTATTCTTTTCTCTTCTTTATTACCTTAGTCCTTAACAACAAGCCAAATAACTTTGACTTATTGGTAATAACTTTTCTTTAATCACCATCTCACGCTCACCAACATCTCAAAAACTTTATATAAGAACTGATATAAAACTTTTCATTTTTCTGTCCAAATTGCTTTAGAGTCATTAGATTTCTAAATGCAGTTTATGTGCAGTCATCTAATCTCGAACTTGGAATTTCCAAGATTTGGATTGAATATGGAAAATATTAGCATACGACATGAAAAAAATAACATTAAAACTGGTGATAATAGTGTAGGATTGACTTACCTGACATGGAGTCTGATGATTCTAATGGTGAAAGCGACATATATTGTCGGAGGAATCAAATGGTCTACCATGTCAATTATATTGGGTGTATGGGTGTTTGAGGAGGACTGATGTTCTTGTTTTGGGGGTTAATTTCATAATTTTTTTGTTTCAACTTGGATTTGATAAACTAGTTGAAAACAAGTTACAATATGGTTGTTTTGGCCAATTTTAATTTCGAAGTAAAATAGTCTCGGTCTCTAATTTTGTTTTGTTATGTTTTCTCCACATTCTTTAGATTTCCTAAATCACTTAATTGACCAAGACAACGTTCCAGGATTCTTTGAGTAAGATATTGTGCCTATTCTTAGTATAATATTTGGTAGCTTTTGCTGCATGTTTCATATTTTACTTCAACGCAAAGAGGAGATACACACGACTCCTATGTTTCAAGGTCTTTCATTAATTACAGTAAAAGTTGTTTAGGGATCGGGGAAAAGAAAAGGAATGAAGAAGAATATTTTGTAACTCAATTGAGTTAATATTAGTGATTTTGAATGTTTAATTTATTAGTATCCATACTTCCATTCTTTTAATAAGTTATATAGTTCAAAAATGTTCTACATAAGAAGGGAGCTATTGTGCAGAGATGTGGCCATAGATAAGACGTGGCCATAAATCCCTCGCTATGCATTGGGGAAGATGGAAAGAACTGGCTGTTCTTTTCATCCTGCATTAAAACAGAGCAAGTGTTATGTATCGATTTAATGGATTAACCTATAAAAAACTAACATAAAACTAGTTAATCCTACCAAATCCTTGAAATTAAAAACTATGACTTACTTCTTTGAGAAACAGATCTGTCAAAGAACTCTTCCCCCCTTCTCAGGTTATCCTATAGTTCAACTTATTATCCATCACCGTAGTTTCATTATTAGAACATGATGGATTTTCCTGCTACAAATCATCAATTTGTTGGTGTGGATGAGACAAAAGAAGCTAATTGAAATATAAAGATAGAGATCCCCAAAATGTGATAAAACTTTATAGTATACTTTTACAAGAAAATCATTATCTATTATAGAGCCGTAGACAGAAAGCCACTACAAGTGCTTTAAGTAATTATTTTGAATCTTTAGTGATGTTAGTATCTCAAATTGGTATGACCTTACTTTTAAATCATTCTTATACATTTCTATTAAAGTATATCACATTTTTATATTTAATGTGATTATAATACATGAGATATGTTTTCATAATTAATTAAGTTAATATAAATACATATTGTAAACACGATAAAATAATATTTGATACCTATGAGTTTCTTATTGTTGCAAATCTCTATAAAACCAACTGAACTCAGATATTTAACACAATTACAATTACACATTGGTTCAAATATCGAGTATCCAAGTAAATCTAATTTCAATAATAGTTTAAAACCTTAAAAATATTTATTCATATCACTATCATTCTATTATAAATTGAGAACTAATTAATTTCTTACACATCATCATCTTTGTTCAATGCATTAAGTGGGTCAAAATATTATGACGAGTAAAGTGATACATGAATTTTTTTTCCAGGTTTCTGTCAGTTGTTAGTATCGAAGATAATGCCGACAATAGTTCCACTGAGCTATCGTGAATTTTTGTATACACTCATGTCCATAATTTAAATTTTACTCAGCCAATTAAATGTTTATCCTTGTTGTTAATTCTTGTCAAATAGTTGGATACATGAACTCTCATTCGATATTTTTTTATACGCATTATACAAAATCTTTATTTAAACTTCAGGTTTGTTTCATCTTTCTTATTTTCTACGTTCTTAGCATTTGTATTCGGGTTTGAGTTTGAATCAACTGATTTTTAGATTTTTAGGGTTATATTGGTTAGCATGTTACCTTGTTTCTATATTTTATTTTCTTCTTCTGATTTCCTTGTTGATTTTAGGAACATTTAAAGGAGATATTAACTTCTTCTTTCTTAGTTTTTGGATTTTTGTGGTTTATCTCTGTGTCTGTTCTTCTTTATCAGTTGCTGAATATCTACTCAAGTGGAAGAAAATGGGTGAAAAATTAAACCAACAACAACAAGAACATCATCAGATCTTACCAAGGAAAAAAAGACAACAACAACTAGACAATAACATCAAAAAGTTCATAAACTACGATAACTGCTACCAAGACTCCAAAGCCGATTCGGTATGATTCATCCCGATTCAGACCACTAAATACCTATTCAAAAAATCCATGTTACTCTGACTCCTGGTATTTTATAACTTTAATTCATGTTACTTGACCTGATCCAGCCACTTCTTTGTGCAGTGATCCATGTTGATTTTATTTCAAAATCAATTTGGCACATTGATGTTGCTTGGCCCTCTAGGAATTTAGGAATGGTTTATATTTTTGCAAGGATAGAATTGTTCAAGAATTTATGGTTATACAATTAATAATATGATTTCAGGTGATTTTTCTCTGATGTGGTTAAAAGCTCAACAAAGCTCTCTTCTTAGAGCTTCTGTCCCCACCAAAAATATTTAGACCAATAAGAACCTTCTATTTTTTCACACCACCGATTTTTCCTATTTTCCACACCACTTGATACCTAAAAATTAAAGAATCTTGCATCTCAAACATATATGCAAACAATCCCCCCTACGAATACCACCGTTCTACATACCAAACCCTAATTCCTCTACGAAAAACAAAAAAAACTTGAGTCGGATCGTCAAGCAAGTTGGATCTACGAAGAAAAAAAACAACCTTGAGTCGGATCATCAAGCAAGATGGATTATAAAGCAAGTTATTATACAGTACTTATCAGTAAGTTATATCAAAATAGGAGCCTACGTTCTAGATAAATGGATCTTGAAATATGTTTTATCTTAACTACAAATCAGTAAGTTTAGTCTTTGATCTGTTTACCGTGTCCTTTAATAGTTTGTTCTCTTGATGGTATGTGACGATGATGTCCTAGTTTTTTTAATTATTGATATTCTGTTTCACAAATTTCTGGAAGATGGCATTTGTTAGAGCACTGCTCGGTCAAACTCGCATGCATTGCTATCTCAAGCATGTTTGTCAATGTTAGTGATGAAAAATATAAGTATTGATTTCTAGCCTATTTATACATGTCTCGGACTAGGACATAGATAGTGTAGTTGAGCTTAGATTTCACAGAGTTCATCATTTGAAGACGAAGAACTACTAAGGGGATCTTGTGGAACTTCTTCGACAAAAGGTATGTGGAGACTTAAACTCATCTATCACTTGGAAAGTCTATTTCTACTATATCCTATATTGAGATATAAGTCGTGTTAATACATAATTTTCTCTATACACATTTGAGATTTCAAGATGAGTATATGTCGCTTACATATTTCTCGAAATATGTGTTGTTAAGCTTTTCCTTCGACCAAGTTTATCTTATATCATGAGAAAATTGCCGAGTAATGATTGTATCTTACATGTTTTGTGTGATACAATCATTTGATGTAGTCTTGGAATGTTTCGATAATAATTATTAAAAAAAACAGAAACATGAAAAATATAAAGACAGAACCTCTTGAAGAGATGAACGAGCTTTTCCTTTTCTACTTCTGGTATCCAAATACGCTATTAAAAAAACAAAACAAAAAACAAAAACATGAAAAATATGAAGACATAACCTCTTGAAGAGATGAACATGCTTTTCCTGAAATAGAAAATAAAAAAGAACAAAAAAAAAAAATGCATCAGCAAGCTTCTCCTCAAGAGATGATAATGCTTTTTTGTTTATGGGAGAAAATCGCCTCTGCCGAATTTGGTAAATTCGATGGTGGAGAGACTGGTTTAAACCCTTAAACAAATGTGTTGCATGTGAGCACGTTTGATTCGAGATATCAATCTGTACAACTCTGGCCTCAACCAAGAAGATGGCCGTTCCATATTTGCTTCGGTCACAAAGTGGGGGAGAAGGGTTAATTTGGGGAGGATAGAGAAGAAGGGTGATGAGACCAGAGGGTTCTGGCTAGGTAGTATCTTGACTTGTATCATAAGTGTAGAATCTTGCGGAAGCTTACTAGCGATGGAAGCTTTTGAGAGAGCTTGCAATGTTGCTATCTGATAGTGTTGTATTTTGCTTGACCAAGACTTGTGTGTTTTGGCAGAATAGGTGAAACCTATTTATATAAGTGAGATTGAACGTACCCTGGCCTCATTAATGAATTGAGTAAATGTGCCAATTAAAACAGAGGAGGTGGAAACCGTTGGATTTATGGTGAAAACGTTTACACCATGAATTTCCTTATTTAATTGACCGTATTCTTTCCTTGCATGCCTTGCTTTATTGCAAGCGTAGTGTATGCTGCACGCTGTGACCGCCAAACCAAAACACCAATAAAGCATCCCCCAGTTTGTGTTGATGTCACGAGAGTTAGGCGCAAGTGGCAATGCCAAAGTTGCTAGTGAAGCGTTGCGGCATGTGCTAATGGCATGTGCGGGATGTCTTGACTGCAAGTTGTACTTTGAGTGAGGATGGAAATTCCAAAGTCACTTGGTGGAGAATTTGGCATGTGTGGAATGCCTTGGCCGCGAGTTGCACTTTGAGTGCGAATGGCAATGCCAAAGTCGCTAGTGGAGCATGTGTGGAATGTGACAATGGCATGTGCGGAATGCCTTGGAAATTGGCTAGCAGGTTGGGGATAAAAGTGGCTACTGGTTGCATGTTGGCATGTGCCAATGGCATGCACGACCACTTTGGCCAAGTCGCGGGCGCTACAATGGTATAACGTCTTTGGAATGGGAATTGGATAGTGGTTGCGTGTTGGCATGTGCTAATGGCACGCACAACCACTTTGGCCAAGTCGCGGGCTCTACAATGGTATAGCGTCTTGAAAATAGAAATTGTCTATTGATGCGTTTATGCATGTGCCAATGGCACGCACGACTATTGGGCCAATTCGTGGGCGCTAGCTGGGCATAGCGGCTTGAAAATAGAAATTGGCTAGTGATGCGTGTTGGCATGTGCCAATGGCACGCACGTCCAAGTTGACCTAGTTGCACGGTTTGCAAGCCTAGGAGCTATTTTTGGCATGTGCGAAATGTTATAGCGACTTAGAAATTGTCTAGTGATGCGTGTTGGCATGTGCCAATGTCACGCACTACCAAGTTGACCTAGTTGCACGGTTTGCAAGCCTAGGGCGCTATTTTTGGCATGTGCCAAACGGTATACCGGATTAGAAATTAGCTAGTGGTGCGTGTTGGCATGTGCCAATGGCACGCACGGCCAAGTTGACCTATTTGCACGGTTTGCAAGCCTAGGGCGCTATTTTTGGCAAGTGCCAAACGGTATAGCGGCTTAGAAATTGGCTAGTGGTGCATGTTGGCATGTGCCAATGGAACGCACGACCAAGTTGACCTAGTTGCACGGTTTGCAAGCCTAGGGCGCTATTTTTGGCATGTGCGAAATGGTATAGCGGCTTAGAAATTGGCTAGTGGTGCGTGTTGGCATGTGCCAATGGCACGCAGGGGCCAAGTTGACCTAGTTGCACGGTTTGCAAGCCTAGGGCGCTATTTTTGGAATGTGCCAAATGGAATAGCGTCTTAGAAATTGGCTAGTGGTGCGTGTTGGCACGTTCTGATGGAACGCACGTCCAAGTTGACATAGTTGCACGGTTTGCAAGCCTAGGGCGCTATTTTTGGCATGTGCCAAATGGTATGGCGGCTTATAAATTTCCTAGTGGTGCGTGTTGGCATGTGCCAATGTCACGCACGACCAAGTTGACCTAGTTGCACGGTTTGCAAGCCTATGGTGCTATTTTTGGCATGTGCCAAATGGTATAGCGGCTTAGAAATTGGCTAATGGTGCGTGTTGGCATGTGCCAATGGCACGCACGGTCCAGTTGACCTTGTTGCACGGTTTTAAGCCTAGGGCGCTGTTTTTGGCATGTGCCAAATGGTATAACGGCTTAGTTTGGCATGGTTGCCTATGGGTGTAGTATGCGGCTTGGTCTTGGCGTAGTTTCCATGGTGCGCAGTATGCGGCTTGATTTTGGAGTCGTTGCCATGGTGCGTAGTATGCGGCTTGGTTTTGGCGTCGTTTCCATGGTGCGCAGTATGCGGCTTGGTTTTGGCGTCGTTGCCATGGTGCGCAGTATGCAGCTTGGTTTTGGCGTCGTTTCCATGGTGCGCAGTATGCGGCTTGGTTTTGGCGTCGTTGCCATGGTGCGCTGTATGCGGCTTTGTTTTGGAATTATGGTTCTGTGTCGAAAACCATAATCTGGTATTTTGAAAAAATACCCCCATTAATTATTGACACCTGAATTAAATGCTCTTAGTTAATGTGTTGCTGGTAACACTAGGTTATGAGGTTTTACGATTTTACCCTTTATCTAAAATCCACCATCGACATTAAGTCCCCTGATTAGCTCGGAACATGAGCTTTGTTGCGAGGTAAGCATAAGATGGTTCCCAGACAAGATCTGAAAGAGAAACGGGGTATTTATCAGACTTTTTTTCTGAGATGCGAACTGGATTAAGAATCCTTGTCCTTGGCAGTTTTGCATGGAGCGAGAGGTTGGCTCAACTTGGCGGAAATTGACGGATGGGAATCATTGAGATGCTGGCACGAGTTGAGAAACTCAGCGTGCTGGCTGGTGGGGCCGGTGGGAGATAGATGTGATAGCTGGTGCAACTTGGGAGACATTGACAGGTCGGCGCGATTGGTGGGACCAACATAAAAGGAGCATGCTAGCTTGGGCGGTACTGGTGCAAGGTTGAGAGGCTGGTGTGGTGATTCCGGCGCAAAGGGAGCGCGCTTGGGAGGTATTGGCGCCGTTGATGGGGCTTGAGCGGCCGTTGGGAAGTTGGGCGCCCTTGTAGGACCAAACTTCCTTTACACGCGCGGCTTTGGGAGAAACGGAATCCTTCCCTATTGTGGAAACCGCCCGCATATATATACACGAAGTCTTTTCTTTTATCTTGCGTTTTGTTCCTTCCTTTTTCCTTGCCAGCGGTAAAGCGATAAAGGAGAAACCGTCTATCCAGGTGTGTCTTCTAATACTTCTCTTGTTTCCCTTTGTAGGTATAAACCCTAGCAGTAGGTTCTTTTTCTTTTATAAATATTGCGTTGATATCGGGCGCACGATTGGTTGGCGTGCTTCTTGCAGAGAATATTGTATATATATGATTTGATTCCGTAGAAAATACTGCATATATGATTTCGAACCCGTAGAGAATGCTGCGCGCATAATTTTAAATCCGAAGAAAGATTCTGTATATGTATTTGAATCTGAGAAATATATTGCGCATGTAATTTCGAACCTGAAGTAGGGTACTGTATATGCACTTGAACCCAAGAAATATACTGCGCAGGAATTCCGAAGAAGAATACTGTATATGTGCTTCATATGAACCCGAAAGAATTACTGTATATGAATCCCAAAGAAGAATACTGTATATGTGCTTCATATGAACCCGAAATAATTACTGTATATGAATCTCGAAGAAGAATATTGTATATGTGTTTCATATGAACCCGAAATAATTAATGTATATGAATCCCGAAGAAGAATACTGTATATTCTCTTGAACCCAGAAAATATACTGCGCATATAATTTTGAACCCGAAGTAGGATACTGCATATGTATTTCAAAACCATGGAAAATACTATCCTCCCTTGTGTCAGGGATTTTCCTCTTGTCGAGCGCGGTTATGTGTTTGGGAGATAATTTCATAATTTCCCTGTTTTGTTTTGTGCAAATATCTTGTTACTAAGCGAGGAAAACCGATAAGATGTTACCTGAACAAGGCCCCGTTTAGTCGAAAGATGTTGATAGTTCGAAACAAAACATAGATGATGAGTTCTTTACCAAACCCTTTGCTCCTGCTCGGAGGAATCTTCCAGACTTCGAGCCAACTTAATTGACCGATGGTGAAAATGAAAAGAAGACCCGCACAGTTCGGCCGGAGCATACCATACGGTTTTGTCTTCATAAAGGAGTGTATGCTTCTTCCAGTATTGATTTAAGGATGTGTCAAAGCCCATTGCGTTCTTTTGATGTGTGGGTCGAATTTATGGTGAGTATGGAGCATATAAATTTCAACTTGACTCGAGTGAGGATTATTAATGCCGTCATAGCTTCAGTAAGTATCCAGATGTCCCGGGCTTGGTTTCCTTCCTCTCTAGGTGGTGCTCGGACACTCACACAATTATCTGAAGATGGGGCGAAATAACTTTCACCTTGGAGAGCGTGTCTCTCTTGTTGAATCTTCCGGTAACCGAGGATCTTAACATCCAATAATCAAGAGATGAGAAGAAGATGCGAAATGACCTTGCTGCTAAGTTGGGAGATTTTTCCCGAAAAGACTCTACTGCGAAGTCGAAGGATTCTGTCTGGAAAGAGGATGAAAGGTGCGTTTATAGATGGTGGATATCTCAGTGGTTTCTGGAAGATTTGGAGGATAGACAGAAAAACAGCGATCTCCACGTTGCAGCATTTTTGGCCCTCTGGTTGTCTAGATACATCCTTGATGACGATTCCGGCAAGAAGGAGATAAGGTCAGAGATGCTACCAATTGATATGAAGTTGGCGAAAGGTGAAGTTCTCCCCATTGGAAAGCTATTCCTTGGCTCCTTGTATGCGCATATGGATTACTTAGTTGCGAATATGCGAGTTTCGAATGGTTTCATAAAAGTGGATTCGTATGTGCATGTAGTTTTCCTGCAAGCGTGGTTATGGGAGCATTTTGAAAATTATGCTCCAAAGCTGTTTCCTACGATTCCTGCGAGTTGGGGTAGCTCTTGAATTCTTCGATTGGAGAATAAGCGTCCAAGAGTTGGCGTGAGCCTGGTTAGTCTTCTCGATAAGTTGCACGAGATCAACTTTCGTCCATGGGAGCCGGTTCACAAGTCTGTGACTCAAATCGATACTTTCGCTTCTGCTCCGGATGTGATCTTGTCTTAGGATGACGACTTGAGTATTGGTAAAAACTTGTTTATGCAAAGATGCATTCCGGGTTACATGCCGGCTTTCTTTAGGGGAGTCTTTCGTATGGCTGCTTACAATATTGACCGTGCCGCTCGTCACATGGGCTTCAATCAAGGGGTGCCTATTTATCGCCAGCTGGTGCTTCCTGAGGATTCATTGCATGCTGCCTTCGATGCTAGTTCCCTTGAGTCAGGTATCCATCTTCCTTTCATCCAATCGGAAAGAGCTACCTCGAAGACTTCTAGTTAAAACGATTTATGGTGCCGTGAGCGTCTCATGATTCGAAAGTTTGTGGATGACGCGGTGGAGAATGTTCGTGGTAAGCCTTCCTAAGAAGTTTTGAAGAAGTACCCAATGTTGAGAGATTTCAAGCGAAAATCGTCTGGCAATTCTGAAAGTCCCCAAGTGAAAGAGAAGAGGACGAAAAACCGTGCTGGTGGGTTTCGGACAGCTTCAAAGGGTCCTCCTACAACCCTTGTGTCTTTCAGTGTTTCCAATAACCAGGTATGTGTCGCCTCTTTGCTGGTATGTTTCCAAATATGTGAATTTCTGCTGAAGGTATGTGTCTTGTTTCTTCCAGGGCTTTGGTAGTGTTAATGCTTTTGCTGCTCTTGCTCCCTGTCGGGAGACGGTAACTCCTTTGAGTAATTATGGCAGTATCGAGCCTTCTCACAATGGTGCTGCGCCGGAGAAAGAAGAAAGTTTGGCAGAGAAGGAAGAAAGTTCGAAAAGTGAAGGTGATTCTTCCGACAGCAGCGCTGGATCTCTTCCGGAAAATGGCTCGGTAGGTTTCGCGCCTCTTTTTCTTCCTCCTCCCTTTGAAAATGTCTAACTCAAATCTTGCAGGAGGAATCTGACTCAGGAGATGGATCTGAGGTGGAGGCACATGAAGACTTTCCCTTGGTGACAACAACCGTCAGTGATGACATGGAGATGGAAGTTGAAAATCCGCCTGTAGTGACTGTGACCGTTGATGATGTCTTGGATATGGAAGTTGATCAATCACAAATCATGAATAAAGCTCGACCGAGAAATGTTTCTCTGGTTGCTGGTACAGATGCGGAAGGGAACCCTTCGCAGATTGCGGATCTGGTTGCAGGTGCCATTTTCGATCCTCCGTACTTGGTTCCTTACCCAGGTCATGTGTTGGTCGGCGGTTTCAGCGTGCTGTAAAAATATGAGGCGTTGTATACCAAAATGTGGAAGAAGTATGGACACATGGCTACGACCAGGAAGGTCACTAGTCGTATTGCGTTGGTTAAACGTGTGGAAGAAGCTTTATCTTCTATTGAGGACATGTGCGGGGTGACTGGCCATACCGTTTTTGAAGACGTCATTGCTAACTGGGAACACCACCGCGATGTGTGTATGGAAAATGAATTCAATGCTTTATGGATCGTTAAAAATCTTGCAGAGATTCGGAAATTGAAGGATATAGTAGTCAAAATCCCTTCTGCGGAGGAGATCACATGGAAAGAAGCGGAAGCTGAGGAGTTGTCCAAGGTGTTAGATATGAAGAGAGAAATTATTAAAGATGCGAAGGACCGTCTTACTAAAAAGAGTAAACCGCTGCTGGACAACTTCCCTTGAATGTTTTTCCTTTAGATTCCTTTTTGTTTATTTCGAGGAACACTTTGGGTGCTTGATTTCGAAGTATGACTGATTTTGGTAGTTGGTTGATGTTTTTGAGATGTCGGATTATTTTCTGGGATGAATGGTTTTAATATATAACTTTGACGATGCCTTGCGAAGGAAATATTATTTTTATGAAAGTGTGTGTTTATAGGTTTTGCCGTGAGCAATCCTCTTTTCCATGTAAAAGGCGGTTTTGCTGGTAGGATTGCCAGCAATTCTTCAATTATTGATAGCATCTTCAACGTCTTTGCTGGTAGGTAGCAGCGGCTTTGTAGGTAGGACTGCTAGCAAGTCCCCCAATCGCTAGTAGCAGCTTCACCGAGTGCCCAGTTTTCCCATATAATTTTTAAGACTAGTAACTGGGTTGAGTTGTAGATCCCCTAAACCGTGTGCCTGCTTATTCCATCTTGATGCTTGTATCGAGGCGTGAGATCAATTTTTGAAAGCAGATATTGTAACCGAGAGATTGAAACTCCCGCTGTGGTCGACAATTATTTATAGGAGAAAATCGCCTCTGCCGAATTTGATAAATTCGATGGTGAAGAGACTGGTTTAAACCCTTAAACAAAAGTGCTGCACGTGAGCACTTTTGATTCGAGATATGAATCTGTACAACTCCGTCCTAAACCAAGAAGATGGTCGTTTCAGATTTTCTTCGGTCACACAGTGGAGGAGAAGGGTTGATTTGGGGAGGATGGCGAAGAATGGTGATGAGACCAGAGGGTTCTGGCTAGGTAGTATCTCGACTTGTATCAGAAGTGTAGAAGCTTGCGGAAGCTTGCTAGCGATGAAAGATTTTGAGAGAGCTTGCAAAGTTGCTAACTGATAGTGTTGTATTATGCCTGACCAAGACTTGTGTGTTTTGGAAGAATAGTTGAAACCTATTTATACAAGTGAGATTGAACGTACCCTGGCCTCATTAAGGAATTGAGTAAATTTTCCAATTAAAACAAAGGAGGTGGAAACCGTTGACTTTATGGTGAAAACGTTTTTACCATGAATTTCCTTATTTAATTGACCGTATTCATTCCTTGCACGCCTTACTTTATTGTGAGCGTAGTGTAGGCTGCACGCTGTAACCGCCAAACCAAAACCCCAAGAAAGCATCCCCCAGTTTGTGTTGATGTCTCGAGAGTTGGGCGCAAGTGGCAATGCAAAAGTTTCTAGTGAAGTGTTGCGGCATGTGCAGGATGTCTCGACCGCAAGTTGTACTTTGAATGCGGATGGAAATGCCAAAGTAGCTTGGTGGAGCATTTGGCATGTGCGGAATTCCTTGGCCGCGAGTTGCACTTTGAGTGCGAATGGCAACACCAAAGTCGCTAGTGGACCATGTGTGGCATGTGTGGAATGCCTTGGAAATTGGCTAGCAGGTTGGGGATAAAAGTGGCTAGTGGTTGCATGTTGGCATGTGCGAATGACATGCACGGCCACTTCGGCCAAGTCGCGGGGCGCTACAATGGCATAGCGGCTTTGGAATGGGAATTGTCTAGTAGTTGCGTTTTGGCATGTGCCAATAGCACGCACGGCCACTTTGGCCAAGTTGCGGGCGCTACAATGGTATAGCGGCTTGAAAATAGAAATTGACTAGTGATGCGTGTTGGCATGTACCAATGGGAAGCACGGATATTGGTACAAGTCGTGGGCTCTGGTCATAGCGGCTTGAAAATAGAAATTGGCTAGTGATGCGTGTTGGCATGTGCCAATGGCACGCACGGTCAAGTTGACCTAGTTGCACGATTTGCAAGCCTAGGCCGTTATTTTTGGCATGTGCCAAATGGTATAGCGGCTTATAAATTGGCTAGTGATGCGTGTTGGCATGTGCCAATGGCACGCACGGACAAGTTGACCTTGTTGCATGGTTTGCAAGCCTAGGGCGTTATTTTTTGCATGTGCCAAACGTTATAGCGGCTTAGAAATTGGATAGTGGTGAGTGTTGGCATGTGCCAATGGCACATATGTCCAAGTTGACCTAGTTGCACGGTTTGAAAGCCTAGGGAGCTATTTTTGGCATGTGCCAAATGGTATAGCGTCTTAGAAATTGGCTAGTGGTGCGTGTTGGCATGTGCCAATGGTACGCATGACCAAGTTGACCTAGTTGCACGGTTTTCAAGCATAGGGCGCTATTTTTGGCATGTGACAAACGGTATAGCGGCTTAGAAATTGGCTAGTGATGCGTGTTGGCATGTACCAATGGCACGCACGTCCAAGTTGACATATTTGCACGGTTTGCAAGCCTAGGGCGCTATTTTTGGCATGTGCAAAATGGTATGGAGGCTTAGAAATTGGCTAGTGGTGTGTGTTGGCATGTGCCAATGGGACGCACGGCCAAGTTGACCTAGTTGCACAGTTTGCAAGCCTAGGGCGCTATTTTTGGCATGTGCCAAATGGTGTAGCGGCTTAGAAATTGGCTAGTGGTGTGTGTTGGCATGTGCCAATGGCACGCACGGCCAAGTTGACCTAGTTGCACAGCTTGCAAGCCTAGGTCGCTATTTTTGGCATGTGCCAAATGGTATAGAGGCTTAGTTTGGCATGGTTGCCTGTGGGTGCAGTATGTGGTTTGGTTTTGGCGTCGTTGCCATGGTGCGCAGTATGCGACTTGGTCTTGGAGTCGTTTCCATGGTGCGCAGTATGCGACTTGGTTTTGGCGTCGTTGCCATGGTGCGCAGTATGCGGCTTGGTTTTGGCGTTGTTGCCATGGTGCGCAGAGTGCGGCTTGGTTTTGGCGTCGTTGCCATGGTGCGCAGTATGCGGCTTGGTTTTGGCGTCGTTCCCATGGTGCGCAGTATGCGTCTTGGTTTTGGCGTCGTTTCCATGGTGCGCAGTATGCGGCTTGGTTTTGGGATTAGGGTTCTATGTCGAAAACCCTAATTTGGTATTTTGAAAAAATACCCCCATTAATTATTGACACATGAATTAAATGCTCTAAGTTAATGTGTTGCTAGTAACACTAGTTAATGGGGTTTTACGATTTTACCCCTTATCTAAAATCCACCATCGATACTTTTGTAGGAAACTCATTATGTACATGAACATATTATTTCAAGAAAGCCACAATGTTGAACAGGTTGTCTCTTTCTGAAATCGTACTTGTATAATCGATGTCTTGTTAGATAACTTTATTGGTCAAGTAAGCCACATTTTTGGCGTATATACGCTTTTGATTCGTTCTTGTTAATAGGGAATATAAAGTATTTCGAAAAGGACACTAGAAGTCCAGTCGCATTTTTTCAATTTTGAGTTTAGTAATCCCTATGAAAATCGTTAGAATAAAATTATTGATTGTATCTTCCCCATTTCAAGTTAGAACAAGGAACATTGTTGCTCATTCGATAACTTACAATCTATAAAAACATATTATCTCAAAAGAGCAAAAGCTCATGTTTATACAATTTTATATGTACAAACCCCTATAAAATCCAAATTATGCTATCTGGCAAGATGAAGATACGTGTGTTATTCTCCTCCTCAATGCCTCAATTTCTGCGTCTGTAATTGTTCACGTTGTTGATTGCTCTACTTCCAAGGATTTATGGGATAATCTTAAAAAATGGTTTGGTGCTTCATCTTCTTCTCATACCATTTAATTACTTACTCAATTACAAAATATGCGATTAGGATCTTCAAAGATGTCTACGTACATTTCTGAAATTGAACCCCTCTCAAATCGATTAGTTGCTTGTGGTTCTCGAATCTTTGATAATGATTTGCTTGTTACTGTTCTTGGTGGTCTTGGACCGGATTATCATGCTTTTGCTACATCAATTAGGATTCGTTCCCCTCTTGTATCTTTTGGAGAATTACACAGTTAACTTCTAAGTGAAGAGATCATTCTTACTGAAAGAAATGCTTCTCTCCAAGATGATGCAGATTCTAAGGCGTTTCTTGCTTCTTTATCACAAGGTAACTATAGAAGCTATCATCCTAATTACCATGCTTCTTCTCGTGGTCATGGCTTTACTTTCAGAGGTGGTTCTCCTCATTTTACTCATCATAATGTTCGACCTAATGCTCCTACTGCTGGAATTTTACCAAGACCACCTGCTCCTCCAAATAGAGTTATTTGCAAAATTTGTTCTAAGCCTGGCCATTCTGCAATTAAGTGTTTTCAACGCATGAATTTTTCCTATCAAGGTCGAGAAACTCCACAAAATTTATCAGCCATGCTTGCAAGTGCTAATATTCTTGGTGAAAATCCATGGTATATGGATTTTGGTGCCACCAATCATCTGACTTATAATATGGATGACTTCACTCCTTCTACTTCTTATGATGGTGCAACAAAGATTGCTACTGCCAATGGTGAAGGTATGGCTATCTCACACATTAGTAATTCTAAATTTTTTCTTAAGGACAAATCCTTCTCTTTAAGGAATATTCTTCATGTTCCTCAATGTGCACAAAACTTGATTTCTGTCCATAAATTTACTAGTGACAGCCAGTGTTCACTTACTTTCACTCCTTATGACTATGTTGCAAAGGATCTTCTCTCACAGAAGACTCTATTCAAGGAGATCAGTAAAGGTGGTTTATATCCTCTTCATTGCAATGTTCAATCTACTACATCAACTTCTCCAACTGCCTTGTCATGTGTCAAGACTTTAGTTCATACTTGGCATAGAAGACTAGGTCATCCATCTTTTCATACTATAAATAAAGTGTATTGGCAGTTATCAATACCTTTCTCTTTACATAAACCTATATTCTGTAATGATTTTAAGTGTGCTAGAAGTCATAAGCAACCCTTTATGCTATCCAATTATGCTAGTACCGCTCCATTACAACTATTACATTTGGATATTTTGGGTCCTGCACCACTTGTACATGTCTCTGGTTACAGATTTTATGCAAATATATTTGATGATTTTACCAAATTTTGTTGGATTTAATATTTTGCTGCTAAGTCAGATTTCAAGGTTGTTTTCTTTCATTTCAAAGCCTTTGTTGAAAACCTATTTTCCACTAAAATTAAGACTCTCAGAACTGATGGTGGTGGAGAGTTTGTAAACACTGAATTAGGTGGTTTTCTTCAAGTACATGGAAATGGTCATGATTTGACTTGTCCAAATACACCAGAGCAAAATGGTGTGGAAGTGTCCAAGCATAGGCATTTAATAGAAATCACTAGAGCTTTTCTGATTCAATCTGGAGTTCCTGGTAATTTTTGGGTAGAGGCTTTAACAACATCTAATTTTGTCATTAACAGGATGCCTGCTAGATCCTTACACATGATTTCTCCTTATGAAGCTCTCTTTACTAAGTCTCAAGATTATTCATTTTTAAGGACCTTTGGTTGACTTTGTTTCCCTTGGCTTAGACCTTACACCATAAATAAATTGGAACCAAGAGGTAAGCCTTGTGTATTAATGGGTTGCAATAATCATCAGAAAGGTTATCTATGTCTAGATATGAGTTCTGGAAAGATTTATGTATCCAGACATGTTGAGTTTAATGAAGATCAGTTTCCATTTATGTCTGCTGGATTATCCCCTCCTTGCACTTTGGATATGCCTCATTCTGCTATTTCAGTTATTTATTCCAATACATCTCATGAAATTATACTTCCAAATATTTCTCCTTCAGTAGCACCTTCTACAGCAAATATTCCTTCTCACATTACTTCAACAACAACTTCTCCAACTTTAGCATCAAGTCCTACTGTTACTAATACTTCATCTTCAGTTGATCCTCCTACTAAGGCTGTTACTCCAACTTACTCTATGACTACTCGATCTCAGCATGGTATTTACAGACCCAAAGTTTATCTTGCTACTAAACATCCACTTTCTGAAGCTCACTTGGATATTCTCAATACTTCTGTTCCTACTACTTTTGCTCAGGCTAACAAACATCCAAAGTGGCAAGTAGCACTGAAAAATGAACACCAAGCATTACAAGATGCTGTCACTTATTCTTTGGTACCTCCCGATGCTTCTCAAAATGTAGTTGGATGCAAATGGGTTTTTAAGGTGAAAGAAAATGTTGATGGCCTGATAGACAAGTTTAAAGCTAGACTGGTAGCAAAGGGGTTTAGTCAGTTGGAAGGTCTTGATTATCATGATACATTTAGTCATGTGGTGAAGCCCACAACTATTAGACTTGTCATTTCTCTTGCTGTGAATAATGACTGGTCTCTCAAGCAACTTGATGTATCTAATGCATTCCTGAATGTCTCTCTCAAAGAAGATATTTTTATTTAATAACCTCCTGGATTTGTAGATCCATATCATCCTACTTATGTCTGCAAGCTGCATAAATCATTGTTTAGCCTGAAGCAATCCCCAAGGGCTTGGTATGAGAGGTTAGTTGATGTTCTTCTTGAACTGGGTTTTGTTCCTTCTTTGGATGATTCTTCACTGTTTATTCATTTCATTAATAATCAGCTTACTATCATATTGGTGTATGTTGATGATATCATCATCACTGGTAGCTCTTCCTCCTTTTGTGATAGTATTATCTCTCAACTACAAGATGTTTTCCAAGTTAAGGATTTGGGCTCTCTCCATTACTTTCTTGGTCTTGAGGAGAAACGATCTGATAAGGGTTTATTTCCTTCTCATACCAAATATGATTTAGATTTACTTCATAAGACTAATATGATAGGGGTCAAACCATGTTCTATTACACCTTGTTCTGCATCTTTTAAACTTAGCAAAGATGATGGCACTTTACTTTAAAATCCAACTGAGTTCAGATCCATTGTTGGAGCTCTTAAATATCTAACCTCACTACAAGAAAACTTGGCTTTAACAACTACTTTCTTACCAACTACAGTTGGTGGAATTCTTCAGCAACAACTTTTTGTAACTAAAAACAACTCTGGTGGGCGAAAATGTCCAACCAGTAGTTTTCCAGCAACGATAGTGGGTGAAAGGATATAGCATGAACAACCTAATAACCGAAATTTCGTATTTGTTGTTATTAACCTCCAGCCATCATGTTTGGGCAACCAAAACGTACCCTAAAAGGTACATATCTTTTGCCACTCATCTTACCCGCGAAACAACCTGTTGGTAGACACTTGTACCAAAACATTAGTTTGTTGGTGTGGTTAGTAGCTTTCATCCACCAGAATATGATAACTACCAAGTTTCATGGTTTATTAATTAAGTGCGCAAATATATTAGAGTTTGAAAAGTTTCTTCTTTTGAAACAATTAAAATTTGTCTGGGAGAGTTTATCGCTAGGGCATCTAGATGATATAAATGCATCACCTTATAAGGTTGATGCATATCTGGTTGATCAAAATGTATACTAAAGATCAATATCTAGCAGTGTAAACCAAAATATGCCTTGTCCTGTCTCAGATTAGTTGAAATATCTATACATAAACTCTAAATCTAGGAATAAACCACCGAACCGGTTTTTGTTCTCTATCCAGTCGACCAGAATGTATCTGGATGTCAATATCTACCAATGTGAACCAAAATATGCCTCGTTTAGTCCCTGATTAATCAGAATATCTATAGCAAAACTCCAAAGTATGTCTACTTCCATGATTACTCATTCTCGGGGTTCATTCTCGTTCTTATACATATTTTAGGATTCGTGTTTCGGAGAAGGTTAACATACGATTAACCTGGTTTCATTATTTATTTTTTATATCACTCTCATTCTTCATGTTATGTCTAGTTGAAAATTGATAACGATATTCTATTTTTTTTTTCTTCTGAACTTATGATTAAATTTAGTGTGTCACATGTAAAAATAAATGTCAACCCATAAAAATATTTTTATCATAAGCTCCCTATATAGGTAGGGCTTCATAGCATCCGGGCCAGCCGAGAACTGGGCAATTTTGATCCGAACCGAGATGAAGCATTCACCCAATGGTCATTTGCGACTTATGAAATGAGAACCGGGCTTGTGCATGGTTTGGGGTTCAAAAGCGGCCAACCCGAACTGATCTAATTCGGCCAAATTACACCCATTGATTTTTTTAGGTAGTTTAATCTTAACCCTCCATCTGCGTAACCCTAAGTATAAAACAGAAACTTCTTCTGCTTTCTTCTTCATTTTTTCTGCATCTACATCTTCTACTCCTCTAAAGACGTAACCCTAAGTACAACACCATCATTCACCATCGTCTACCCACCGGCCACTATTACCCCATCACCATTCACAGCAATAACAAAGGTTACAAATCATTATATTTTCATTGAATTTGAAACCCTAGATTTCAATTCAATGTTGGTCTGAAGTTGAAGATTCAATCTCATCGTCGTGTTTGATATCTCGCTGCTTAGGTAATGATTCTACTCTCTTTAACCTCCGTTTTAATTTCTTCTTTTCAGGTTTTAAATATGATTTTTCGTTGTGAATGATTTATGAATTGAGATTTTTAGTTTTCTGTTGATTTCTTAAGTGGGTTTTTATTTTTTTGTTTTGTTTTGAGTTTTTATTGTTGTTGTGTTGGAGGTGTTTGATAAAATGACTGATAAAAAGATTGTGTTTGTGAATTGTTTTGCTTAGGTTTTGGATTGTACCAAGACATATTTGTGAGTGAGGGTTGAATGTATATGAGTATCGAATGTGTTTGAGTGGTTGAATTTTGAGAACCAATAAGGTAATTTTAATGGTATGATTTTGATTCAAATCATTTGATTTTGTTTTAATTTTCAAGTTTTTCATTAAAAGAAACCCTATTTTTTTTAAAAAAATTGGGTTTTAATTCATCTATGCTTCAGATCTTCAGATGGAGGCTGTTTTGTAAATTTTATCTTCCTAACTTATTTATGCTATGAAGTATTAATCTTGGTGATTTGTTATTTGCAGAAATGGCTTGTATTGAGCAAACTTCTCGTAAGTCAACTGGAGGGAGGGAACTAATGAAGCAGCTACCAAGGCTACACGTAAGTGTGCACCAACTACTGTCCTGGGTTAGTCTTGAGCAGAGTTTTGACTGAATTTTAGGGGTTTCATCTTCTGTTTTTAGTGTTGAAAAATTAGTTTGTTTTTTCAATTATTTTGATGTGGTGAAGTTACGGTTTTATATAGTATTGTTTGGGTATCTTATGAACACTATATTTGTGTTTTGATGTTTTAGGTATCTGTCTTTTGGACACCAGCAATGCAGAACATTTTCGTAATACAGCAGCACAAGAATTTGTTGACGATGATATGTGGACTGAGGCCTGCTCAAGAGAATCATTTCCTCTCTTCACTCCAAGGAAACTAGCCCATCCAATGCCACTGATCAAGATGTTTCTATGGCTGATGCTTATGGAAGTCCATCAAAGGGTTCAAATGGTGCAAGAAATATTAATTTTGTGGAGGCAGTTTCGAAAACTTCAGTTGTAAAGAAACCATCTGATCTTAAGGGCTCTTCTATAAAGGTGCTATAGAAGGATGTACTTAGTATTTCTCAATATCTCTTGGAGTTATATGCTTCATCACTCGAAGATATTTTTCATTCTTATTATCTAAATACTCTGGATTGTAATCGTCTGTTGCAGGTTCTGAACTGCCATGACTCCGTAATTTACATACTAGCACCTTTACAATATGCAACAGTTTATGGATATTCAGATGCAACTGTTGTTCTTGGAGCAATTGGCAAGGTATGTGTGAATACCACTTAACGGTGTCTTTCACTACTTCGAGTTTGGAATTTTTTCGTACCATCTATCTTTATTGAAGTGGGGAGTTGAGGGTGAGTCATGCGAACTTTATTTGGGGAAGAGTTTCTTAATCAAAAAGGCTAGTGTTACTTTTGGGTCCTAGAAGAATGTACAAATTAGGTGTGACTTCATATCTATATATTTCATACGTGTATGAATTTTGTGTTCCAAAACAGGTTGTAAGAGTTGAGCATTGTGAAAGAGTGCAAGTTATTACAGCAGCAAAACGGATTTGCATTGCCAATTTCCGTGAGTGTGTGTTCTTCTTGGGGGTAAATCAAAGTCCAGTTTTTCTTGGTGATAACCATAAACTGCAGGTTTGTGAATTTGTTATCTACATATATATACTCTGTTTCTGCTAAACCATGTCTCAGACCCACGAGCAGACATATCTTAACAAAACGTTAAACCTGATTTGTTCAGGTGGCACCATACAATACATTTTATCCACAGTTGGGGATGCACATGACTAAAGTTGGTATTGATGCAAATATTAACAAATGGGATGAACACCTGGTGCTGGGAATGGTGGATCCGCATGATTTACTATGTCATCCCGCAGGTGTTTTTGATGTCCAAGATGATTCTGCTATGTGCCTTGATCCTGATCATTATTAACAAATGGGATAAACATTTGGTGCTGGGAATGGTGGATCCGCATGATTCACTATATCATCCCGCAGGTGTTTCTGATTTCGTCCAAGCTGATTCTACTGTGTGCCTTGATCCTGATCAATACACAAACTTTTTGGTATGCTCCTAAATTCAGATTCATAATACTAGTGGAAGTCACGATCTCACATGTTACTTTGGATTTCCTGTTAACTATGTCACTTGTATTTACTTGGAAGTGTTACTTTCCTGCATAGATTGTGTTGTATCTAATCACAAAGTGATCATTGTTTTTTTTATTGATGTGTAGATTCCTAAATGGTTTGGATATGTTCCACACGAGGCTACAAAACATAACCCTTTTCCCCTGCCTGAGGTTTACATGACGTCTCAGCAGAAAAATGTATGTCATAATGGGGCACTTTGTATTACAACCTTTAGGTGATAATTGCGTTTGAGGGATGAACACCTGGTGCTGGGAATGGTGGATCCGCATGATTTACTATGTCATCCCGCAGGTGTTTTTGATGTCCAAGATGATTCTTCTATGTGCCTTGATCCTGATCATTATTAACAAATGGGATAAACATTTGGTGCTGGGAATGGTGGATCCGCATGATTCACTATATCATCCCGCAGGTGTTTCTGATGTCGTCCAAGCTGATTCTACTGTGTGCCTTGATCCTGATCAATACACAAACTTTTTGGTATGCTCCTAAATTCAGATTCATAATACTAGTGGAAGTCACGATCTCACATGTTACTTTGGATTTCCTGTTAACTATGTCACTTGTATTTACTTGGAAGTGTTACTTTCCTGCATAGATTGTGTTGTATCTAATCACAAAGTGATCATTGTTTTTTTTATTGATGTGTAGATTCCTAAATGGTTTGGATATGTTCCACACGAGGCTACAAAACATAACCCTTTTCCCCTGCCTGAGGTTTACATGACGTCTCAGCAGAAAAATGTATGTCATAATGGGGCACTTTGTATTACAACCTTTAGGTGATAATTGCGTTTGAGGTTCTTTACTGACATGTTTCACATTTTGAATTTCTATATAGTATCAAAGCGCTGAAGAGATTAAGCAAGCTTTAAGGAATTTGAAACTCGAGGATAATAAGAAACGGGAGCTATCAAATGCTTTGCATTTATACTTCAAGGATTGGTTTTATGGTAATATATTTTCTAGTTCTGTTTATTTTTCTTATATAAATTTGGAAACCTTCTGCTACCCACTTATAATGTGGGTGGGTGAAGTTCACGTCCAAGATTGATTTTATCAATTTGTTTTCGAAAATCATGAATGAAGTAGCATGTGCTTTCTTACGGGATTAATCATCCATAGAGGCTATGCATGTTCATCTACATTAAAACAATAGCCAAGGCTGAGTGATTTGTTTTTGTCGTTAAATGCCCCTCGTTGTTTACTTTAAACGCAATGTGGCTCCTCAATAACTATCTGACAGTATATTTATTTTTCGATATCGCAGCATCCGTAAATATCCGCCAGCTTTACTTCCTACAAGGTGACTAACTTTTGATAGGATCACTGCAGTTGAAGAGGCTCTTTGGAGAGGTTGTGTATTTTTCTTTGTTGTTCTCAATGTTAGTTATCTGTTGCGAACCCCGATTTCTTTTAAGCGTTTCACCTTTAAAGCATAACTCTTGGTTTTCTGTTAAATTTCAACTGTGATTTTGTTTTCTCGATTCTAAAAACCTTGACCACCAAAAAGCTTCGACTAAATTTTGGGACTTTTTTTCCTCATTTTGTTTTTTAATTGCAACCAAGATTTCATCTTTAATGATCATTGAAGGGTTGAAATTGGTTTTTATTTCAAATTTTTGTGTGTTATTGTGTTATTGAACGGCTAAAGCATTTTAGTAGTGAAATAATTTGAAGAATGATTTGAATTTTATGTTTTTTTATTTTCTATTGATGATGTTTCCGAGTTGAAATTTAGGGTCTGAAGTATTTTCTTCTATTCTTTTCATCGGTTTCTATCTCTTTTTAATTCGTTTCTATACAGGAAGACTATCTTATGATGGTTCTGCTGGGATTTACAGTGGATATTTATTGTGTTGGAATTATTGTTTACCATGGTCTCTACTTCGGATTCTACGACTCTCTAAAGCCAGTTTTTCTACTTGTGATAGTGGTTAGTACTAGTCATTGTTTCATTTGCTTAATGTGTTACTATAAGTTATGCGAAATGCATACTGGGCAACTTTCATGAATTTATGATTCTAATGTTTGTATTTTCTCTTGTTTGAGCATTTCAGGATACTTTCTTGGTTCTCCACATTGCTTGTGGCACATCTAAATGAATGTACTTGATCAAAGGTCTAAATGTCCAGAAGTACTCCACTATGCCACATCTTTCCAACAATGACCAAAAGTATGTATAAATCTGATTTAACTTCAACAAACACTTTCATGGCTAGCTCACAGTGACCTTGTCTAAGTAATTCACTTAGTGAAGCTAATAAATCATTTTTTGAAATGAGATAGGTTTTTTGAAATGCTTTCATCCCCTTTTTCCCTTTTAAGTGCTTGAACTGCTTGCATTGCTTATGTACTTAAACTTCTTCCTTTAACTAATGGACCTCTATTGTTTCTTGGCCTACATCTTACTGTTGTAGAGTTTCTTCTAATGGTGGTTGTGTTTGATTTTGAATGACCTATGTTGTTTCTGAGTTACAAAAGCGTATTTATATGTGTTGTCGCATGTAGTGTGCCTATATTGGGGACCTTTTATGACACTCGGTGATAGTAGACCCTCTTATGGTGCTGGGTTTGGTGATGCTTATTGTGGATACACTGGAGGTGGTGGGAGGAGGTGCTAGTTCTTATAGGACTGGTGGTGGTGGTAGATCCAGTGGATATGGTGGCGACAGAAGTGAATTTGGTGGTGGTGTAGGAGCATACTAATCCAACAAATTTTACTGAGAACCCCACCTCGATAATTTCTCACTTTCGTACTCTATGTTTATGCAGGAGACACCAACACTGGCAGAAATGATTGTTCCTTTTCCTGTTTTCCCAACAGCTTGACAGATTCAGCAGGTTAACTTAGTGAATGTATGTATCCTGTTAGTGGTAAGAGCTTCAAAGCGAGTTTAAGCATCTAAACGGTCCAAGGCAGAACCTAGAATACTTAGATCATATACTTGTGCCTTTAATTATGTTATATACAAATGACAAATCAGCCTAAATATCATGTTTACCATCAAGGAGTTGAGTCCATAAATGTACCCGTTAATCAGTTGTCATCACTTCAATTGCATTTAAGGCTTGGCTTGTGAGCCTATGGTGATTTTTTCCCCTTGTTTTTGTATCATTTCAAGCCTATGCATTTATATATTTTGACCATATACTTTGTTTTTTGTCTTGATATAGTCCAATTCAGCAGATGTAGTGGAAGATTGGTATGCAAGATTATTCTTGGAGGTTCCAGAGAATGTGTGAGTGAACTCTGTTTCTGTAATACATACTTTCCAATGGATATGCTTTCTTTTAGTGGATGCACACATGGTCTATCTTCGAATGAAGCCGATGAACTAACCTTGATCAGGTGCGATGGCTGGATTGATGTGTACATTTTCAGATGAAAAACTAAATTATGTTGTTTGCACTGAACAGAAGTAAATTATGACAACTTTATTACTTGGTAATTATGGACAGAACTTAAATGACGCTATGGATATATTTTTCTTCCAGTTTCTTACAGTTAGCTTTGTCCAACTATGTACTGACAGGAGAAGGCTGCAGCATTAGCATGGTGCTCACTACACGAAAGAAGTTTTTCATACTTCAACATGCTATCATGATTATCAATACGAGCAGGAAGAAGAAAATGAAGCCTTTCTGAATTCACAGCTTCAACTTCGAAGGTGTAGTTTACAGGGGAAACATAAAAACGGGAACAAGATTGACCAGGTAGAATCCATGCTTGGTTTTTATTTTTAATGTACAATGGAATATGTTCCAAGTTTTTTTTTTCCGTCTTACTGGTTAACCAGAAGAGGTGGATGGATTTTGTAGTAGACTTTTCTGGTCCTTTTGGATATTTTCGATACTAATAGTATCTAATGTGTTATTTTCCGAGCAAGACCATATTTTTTTTTTGCATTATACTATTGTAAATCACTCTGGCAACTCAATTCTTAGTTGGCTGAGGGCCTTCACCAAGTGAACGTCAACGACCGGATCTGATGTTGGTTGAATTTTTTACCAACGTCACACCAACACCTTACCCAACCAACTATTTTGCGGCTCAAACCCAATACCAACTGTGTTACAGTGGATAAAGCCCATGACCGTCAAAATATTGAGTGGTAAAAAACCTCATCCAACGACATCAAACTCCTTCACCAACTCAATTTGAGTAAGTTGAATCCTTTAGCAACTTACAGTGTTTTATAACTGGCCACCTCTACCAACGATTTAATAGTCTTTATCAACAAACAAATTTGCGGGTAAAATGTTTGAGCAACAAATGTTTATGGTTCTACCAACGATAACCAGTTGTTACTAGAAAATTGTGTCGACTGAAATTTTCGTCGTCTCATTTAGCTGAAAAATATCTCTACCAACAGCATGGTTGCTCCAGATCTTTAGCAAAGAAGCCTCTAGTCACACAACGGATCAGTTGCCATGTCCGTTGCTACAAATCTCCAACCTCGAAAAACGGCCATGTACCAACTGAACTAGAGTAGTCGCTGAAGCCCCGTTTTCTTGTAGTGCCTGGACTCGTCCAAAAATATGCTTTGCAGTCAATCAAGTGTGCCAGTTTTTGCACTCTCCCACTACTTCTCACTTGTTAGCTGCCAAATTTTTTTTGCGATACATCAAAGGTACCTTGGATCATGGAATATTCTTTGGCAAGAGCTTTGAATACCTACAAGGATTTACTGATGCATATTGGGCAGGTGATCCAGACACTAGATGCTCAACTAGTGGATATTGTGTCATTTTTGGAGGAAATCCTATATCTTGGTCTTCTAAGAAACAAACAACTATTGCTCGCTCTAGCACTAAGGCTGAATATCGTTTTCTAGCCTCTGCTGCAGATGAAGTTGTCTGGTTATGTCATCTTCTAAGGGACTTGCACGTTTTTGTTTCTGATGCTCCTATTATTTTGTGTGACAAAAAGAGCTCTATAGCCTTAGCTTCCAATCCTGTGTTTCATAGTCGTATGAAACACTTGGCTCTTGATTTTCACTTTGTTCGTGAGCTGGTACATAATGATACTCTGAAGGTGCAGTACATCTCCACTAATGCTCAGATTGTTGATGTTCTTACCAAAGGATTTGATGGTCCACGATTTAGCTTCTTGAAGAACAAGCTTTAGGTGCTGAAACCACCTTTGCTTGAGGGAGGGTAATTGAGGAGATATTCTTATCTGTTTTACTTTTCAGCTCATAAGTCTGAATCATTGTCTATCTTTGAGTCTGAGTCAGTATATGTTAACTAAAAGGGATCCACGTGTGTATTCCTGAGTGGTCTCTTGTTTCTCACTTATGAGCTGTCAACAGCTGTTAATGGTATCTTGAGTTACCGTTATGTCTATTTGTCCTATATAGCAGTGTACTCTCTCTTCATTATTGGGTAATGAAAAATATCTGTTATTTCCTACAACTAATTAGGACCAGTAAATTCAAGGTACATCTTCTATAGAGAACTGCTGGAACAATTACATGTTCGAAAATGCATTTTTAGAAGAATAGGGATTGACATACAACACCAGAGTTCTGTGGGGGCAAACATCATTACTTGAAAAATGTGAATCTTTGTAAAATTAGCAAAGAGTAAGCTCATTCATCCTAAATCAATGACACCTTAGTTTGGATGGTTTTAAGGTAAAATGACCAGAACTTGGTGCTCGTTGGGGTCTAAGGATGGTGTCTAGCTATAAGCCTATCGAACATTGGAATGCATTGAAATAAAGAATCCAAATTACAAAGAAGTCTGTCCCGTCGCATGAATATATACACTAGTACCTAATAGTATTGTTAGGTTCAACTGATGATGAACAGAGTGACTGACTGACAAGTACTATACCAGTAGTCTAGACTGGAGGGAGGTGACCACCAACCAGCCTTGTTCTTGTCACTCACATTCTACGAGGATTAATTAAAAAGCTGGTCAGACAGTAAAACGACAACAGCTCATGTCTATCCCATCTCTTTTAATCTGGAACCCAGTAAAAAATATAAGAAATCAATAGATTAAGATTAAGAAACACAAGGTGGAGAATTTTTAATTTTTCTTAAAATGTGAAAGTGAGAATACCTACGAGCTCATCGAATCCTCTAGTGCAGTACTATAAAATGATACATCCTAGATCTATGTCTCTATTCTCTGTCTGGATCATCAAGCCAAGAGGCTTTTGGCTGGGGAAACAGCACCAAGATCAGGACTTACATATTTCCTGTAAACAATCTGAACTATCTTGTGTTCTGCAGGGCCGGAGTGAAAGCTGACCAATTCTCTGCCAAACTAAGTATGAGAAAGATGGACATGAGATTCTGGTTATTGGCAAAACATCACGAATGCGTCTGTTCA
>JAJJWX010000429.1:0-57743 GCA_023529315.1 Papaver bracteatum
AACTCATATCTCACTGCAATCATAATCAGCTAACCGTAATCCCATAGCAACCTGCAATCTGAGCTCTTAACCGTTGTAGTTCAGCCCACCACCATTGCCTAGACATTGCAGCTTCACAACCAACACCAGCTCCATCGCAGACATACCACCACTTGAACTGTAGCTTCAACATCACTTGTTTTAGTGTATCAAACCATCACCACAACATCACCAACTTGAATTCAATACTACTGCCATAAAATCAACAAGGCTGTATCTTATCCTTGATCCATGTAATAACACTTCTAGCTCTGCAACTCGAGCACTGCACACAACTCCCCAACCGCAGATCCATCTCTATTTGAGTTTGCCCTGTAATGCACAACTCATATGTTCCTCCATCTGAGCTACTAACTACCTGCAATCTCCCATTTATCTTCGAATGCTGCTCAACCAACACAGCCACAAACCTTTCTTTTGCAAATACCACCTGCAGTTCACTAGCCGTAGCCACCATAATCCTCAAGGAAATAGCATGCACATCATTCCAGCTTCATTCAATCCACTATTTCCCTAGTCTCGATCTCATCCTTCACTGCCAGTATACTCCGTCCAACCTCTCATCTTAACTCTTAAGCCTTAGCATCTCCAAACATCTGGTAGCAACTCACCCACTCCAACTGGTTTCTCTCCAGTTTAGTTCACATCTCGAGCATCATGAATAGAGAAACACAGCTTCTCCTTAGCACCATCTCAATTTGAGATGCAATCTATAGCTTCTAGTTCTCCAGCTGAGGTCACAACCACCTGTACTTGAGCCCTCATCTCAGACCCATGGCAATCACCAAAACCACCATTTCAGATGCATCTCAGTTCTCAATCAACAACAACAATTCATTACCACCAGACCCTAGATGTACCACTGACTCCATAATCACCTCCAATCTTCATTTTCTCAAGCATCAGCATCATCACTCAATTTGAGTTCACATCTGAGATAACCTCTGTCCTAATCATTCATCTAAACAGCTTCACATTTGCACATTTGGATGACTCACTGCACCACTTCATCAGCAGAACATCTCATTCAAACTCAACCATTAGCAGACCATAATGGACAGCAGCATATACTTCTCAACATCACCAACAAAATCATCTTGCCACTTCAGAACCCATCTCAAATTGAACTCAGCAAACCCATTTCTGTAACCTTCCCTGTCAGTGCAGCTGCTTCAGTTCAATACTCCAGCAGCTATCACCTGCATCTCCTTGAATCTCCATTTGCTCATCTCAACAGCATCAACACTTTCTCGATCCCCTAATCAATTTCAAACCACAAACCCTAACAACTATTTCACCAAAAACCACTCATCAAGTCCTTCGATTTATTCCACCATATCCATCTTCCAGCAGCATCAGTGTCTCAATCTCAGGCAGCATCAGATTCATGTTCTTCCCTAGTTCTCAATCCACTTAAAACCCTAAATCTGAATCAGACCCATCTAATGTTCATCCGAGTCTTCAAATTCATCCTAATACCCATGGAAATCAACAGCAACAAGAGTTCATAGATTTCTAAGATATGGAAAAACCCTAACTCAATTCTTCTCTGCACTGATTCGAAGCACAATCCCATTTTGACAACTGTATCACTCTCATTTTCCATGGTTCAATTTCAACCAGTGGCCGCATTTACATCTCTGAGTTAGAGATAAATGATTGAAAGAAATCATTTGCTCTAAAATTTAGGGCCGTGTAGGAATAGGAAGTGAAATGGATACATCCACCCTGGTGAGGTAGATAAGGGGTACCCAGGGCATGTAGAAAGGACACCAATAATGACAGCCTCCTTTTCCTCCGTTATGCTCCCGATAGCGCTTTCCTGCGCAATGATGATTCTGCCCTCTTGCTCCAAATGAACGTGCTCTTCTTTTTATAATTTATCCACCAACAGCAGCCGTCCTTTACTTCTCATATCCACTTCCTTCCTTTAACTCTATTCATCACTAAAGATGTCATGCTTTTCAGACAAATGAATATGCATCACTAAGCCGACATACTTTTCAGACAGAGATCAAGAAATAGAAGCGAATAATGAGAAATAATCCGCCTCCAACGCTTTTGCCCTTTTTTCCATATTTCCTCTCCTTTTGTTCCAAATGACTCCAAAGTACCTAAATACTCAAAAACAAAACATAAGATACATAATTTACAAGAAAACTAGCTGAGAAATCATAAACAATAGATAAATAATAAGGTGTTTTAGACACCTATCATATGTTAACTCAGAAAATAAACCTCCATGAATCGCTCAATAGTCGTTTCCGTGATTATAGATTACAAAGTGGGAAAGTTTCAATATTTTCTGGTTTCAAAAATCATGTCAACTTAGTCAAACTGGAAAATAAGCAGAATAACACTCAAATATGGAAACAGATAGATAACCATATATCTCAAAGCTTTTATAATCCCATAAGATATCCAACGTACATCATAAACCCTCTAAAAACTCATAGAAACCCAGTAAAACAATCTTATCGTCTCATCAATCAGTATTGCGCCATGTCTTCTCAAGGTAGCAGACAAGTTAAAAACCTAAATGCAATAATGCAATCCACAAATATTGGCCCAATTGCTCCAAGACCTCTAAGAAGAATTGTTGCTTCTGCTCAAGTTTCAACTGATGGAGCCGATGAGTATTTATTCCGTTTATTTGGGAAAATCATGTTTAAAAAACCACTAGATCATGAATATATAAAAAAATAAATCAATGATCGATGGAGAAGTCATAGGAGATATGACATCATCACTAAAGGAACGAATCTCTTTATCTTTCGTTTCCAAATGGAAGATTCAAAAAAAGCAGTGATAGCTAAAACGTGGGAAATCTTGGGTCATTTGCTGGCTCTAATTCCTTATGATTCTAACGTACCAATAAAGGATCATGCTTTTGAAAATCACATCTGGTGTATTAAGCTAAGGAACTTAGGCAATATCATCCTGAATGAAACTCTGATTAATGGGATTTGCAAAGATATTGGAAGGAAAGTTGTCCCATAAGGAAGAAGAAGGCCACCAAGAGGTAGCGTAACAAGTACAGTTTATGTTGAAGTTAAACTCAAGGAACCTTTAAGAAGAGAAGGATGGGTGGATACACCAAATGGTCAGAAAAAATAGATTATCTACCATTATGAAATGCAACCTTACAAAATCTGTAAAGAATGATGGGTAGTAGATCATGATGGAAAATCCAGTAAAAGATTGGATCAAGAACAAAAGGTAGAAGCCATGACAGATCAGGAATATGCAGTATGGAGTCTCACTGAGGAGGGTACATCTTTTTTGGCAACTTATATCACAAGTACATATGCAGATATGATGGAGGACGGTGTTGAACATCAAGTGGGTGCTATTAGTAATTTAATACAAAATATCTCTTCAGATGATGCCAAAATTATATCAAATTATAACTTAGGTATTGAAGATAATGAGCAGAGGAAAACCAAAAGAACCAGAGAAGAAGGATCATCTGATAACCCTAATTTGCTTCACTCAAATTCTACCAACACCCATAATAATCCTATTTATCAATCTGAGGAAACTGTAGTGCATCGTGAGATACCTATTGAGCATATGATGGAATACCAAATCAGTCATGGTGAGAAAAATCAATCAACTACAATTAATAGCTCACTGATCTCTCTGGGATGAACACACAAAATCGCTAAGGAAACCCTGTAAATACCCATCAAGTTTTTCTAAACCCTAGCTTTTATTGTAGATTAAATTTTAAAACCAAATTAGATTTTACTATTAGGTATGTGTTTAATTTATTCTCGGTTGTGTTAAATTTGACTAGTGTAGATTTCATCTGTGATATCATTTTACTTGACAACATCTCTTTGATATTCTATCGTGCTTACTTGATTCATCTAGTCTCAACTAGTGTCCTTCTCCTAAACTTGTGGTTGCACAGTCTCATTGCTGATAATTGTGGTTTACCTTGTTTTGATTTCAATTACATCGCTACTGCTAAGGATTTCCTAGATTGCTTGCATTATACTATTGTCACAACTAAATCTTTTTGTTTTTCTTTTATTCATATTAGGCTCAGCCCTGTAGCAGTTAATCATTCTCTTATGATGAGTATTTTGTCGTGGAACTGTCAAGGTTTTGTCAACCCAAACACTAGGACTTCTTTAGCAAACTTAATCAAGTCTCAGAGTTTTGTTATTATCTTTCTTTGTGAAACTAAAATCAATCTCCAAAAAATGAACCAATACCTAAGAAGATTCAACTACCATAATAATTAGGTATGTCCTTCAGTGGGCCTCTCAGATGACATTGCTCTTATTTGGAAATCTGGTTTTAATTTTGAAATTCTTCAAAACACAAATAAAATGGTTAATGCTATGGTCTCTGCTGATCCAAGCAAGCCAGAGTTCCTGGTAACTTTTCTTTATGGTTCCACATAACATGATGAAAGATTATCTCAATGGAACTATATTAAAGAAATTGGTAAAAAAGTTGATACTCCATGCTTAATCATTGGGATCTTAATATCACAATGCATAATCATGAAAGGTCCACTCTTTCTACCCCTATAACTACTGAGTTTCCAATAATACAACAAGTAATTAATTTTTCAGATCTCTCAGATCTTGGTTTTGTAGGTAGTAAATTCACCTGGTCAAACAGAAAGTCTTGTAATGATTTAATCATGGCTAGACTGGACAGAGCTTTGGTTAATGGCTTATGGCTTCAAGACTACAATAATTCCAAACTCAGTCACAATAATACCATTGGTTCAGACCACTTACCTATTATCTTGATCACTGAATCAAATAGTCATCAAGGTAATAGGCCTTACAGGTTTAAGGATCCAACCTCTCATGAGGTCATAAAACAATCCTATCAAACCAACTTAAGAGGTTCCTATGCTTTTTGTTTCACTAAAAAGTTAAGAAATGTAAAATTTGGACTTAAAAATTGGAACCTAAATCTCTTTGGGAACATTGACCAAAAGGTTAAAGATTTGAGCAATCAACTGCAATTTTTGGGTAGTTAATCTTCTACTATTCAAAACATCGAGTCTATTATACAAGTTGAAAAATATCTTGAACACTGGCAAAGTGTACAAGAAAAATTCTATGATCAAAAAAGTAGGGAAGAGTACATAAAATGTTTTGATAAAAACACAAGTTTCTATCATACTTCTGTTAACAGAAGGAAACATCATAATCATATTTCCACCCTCCAAATGAATAATGGTCGATGGGTGAATGCAAGAGCTCAACTTGAAGACTTATTTGTCTCTTTTTTAGCTCTATCGGTTCCACTTCCAACCCTTATCAAGATAATACTTTCTTTAATTGCATTGACTCTTGCATTACTGGTGAGGACAATGACAAGTTATTGAGTCCTGTGACCCTTCAAGAAGTTAGAGACACCATTAAGCAGATGAAACCATGGAATTCTCCAGGACCTGATGGTTTTCCACCAGGTTTCTATAAATAGACCATGGATTTTCTTGAAATGGATGTCTGGAACATGATTAGATCTTTCTTTGATTCCAGACATCTTTTAAAAGAATTGAACCACACTTTTTTCACTCTTATACCTAAGGTTAACAACCCTTCTTCACCTATTGACTTTAAGCCAATTAGCCTTTGTAACAATAGTTACAAAATCATTTCTAAAATTATAGTCAATAAGATGAGACCATTCTTATGCAAAATAATATCTCCCTTCCAGGATACTATGTAACTGGTAGGAATATTCAAGATAATGTTATTATTTCCCATGAGTTGGTTCACTCAATGAAGAAAAAATCTAAAAAAGGCAAGTGTGGTATCATGGGCCTTAAAACTGGATATGTCAAAGGCCTTTGATAGAGTAGAGTGGCCTTTTCTTATTAATGTATTGAAAAAAATTGGGTTTTCAAACCAGTTGTGTGACTTAATTTTTCAATGCATTAGTACCACCTATATATCTATCTTATGTATGGAAGCCTTTTCTAGATACCTAAATCAGGCTGAGGAAAACCAATTAGTTCATGGTTTCAAAGTTACCAAGGATGATCCTGCGGTCTTGTGTTCATTAAATACAACCATCAAGAAGCAAACAATCTTATGGACCTTATTATAGATTTTGGTAACATATCTGGTCAAGTTATCAATTTTAAAAAATCTAGATGTTTCTTAAGCAAAAATGTGCATCCTGACATGTGTGTTTCTTTGATTAGAACTCTTAATGTTAAAAAAATAGCTTTGGATGATAAATACTTAGGTATACCCTTATTTATTGGTAGATCTAAAATTCAGGCCTTCACTCACTTAGCTGAGAACTTTAATAAGGTTGTCCCTAAATGGAAAGGAAAACAGCTAACACAAGCTGGTAGGTCAGTAATGGTCCAAATGTTTTTACAATCTTCACCAGTTTATCACATGAATTCTTTTCTCTTGCCTGATAATTTAGTCCATAAAATGAAATTTAAACATCGTGATTTCTAGTGGGGAAAGAGTAGTGCTGGTGGTATTTACCCTAAAAACTGGGCTGATGTTTGTAGGCACAAAACTAAAGGAGGGTTAGGCTTTAGAAACCTAAAGTATTACAATACTGCTTTACTTGCCAAAACTGCTTGGCGAATGATTCATTCCCCTGATGCTTTATGGGTCAGAATTTTGAAGTGTAAACATTTCAAAAACTGCCATCCATTACAGTATGTTAAACCTAAGAGCTGCTCTTGGGTTTGGACAAGCATCTGTGCTGGTTTAGAAATTATCAAAAAACACACCATTTGGGAGGTTAAAAATGGTCTTAGTATTCATGCTTTTAGGGATAATTGGATCCATGATAGGTCTGAACTTGTGTGCATTACTTACCCTAATCCTGATTATATGGTTAGTGATTTTATTGAAAACCCCATATCTGATTGGAATAGTGAATTGGTTGAGGCTTTCTTCACCCCTGATAATAGTAATAAGATACTCAACACTAGAATTCTTTTGCAAGGCACTAATAGATTAATTTGGTCTCATACTAAATCAGGGTTTTTCACTGTAAAATCATGTTATAATATCATCTCGAGTTCTGTCAATAACAATTCTAATATGCTAGTGAATGATCCTATATATATATATAAATATTTGGTATTTGCCTATTATTCCCAAAATTTAGTTGTTTTTGTGGAAATGCTATAAAAATATTGTTCCATAAAAATACAGAGTTGGTAGACATAATCCTTCTCATAATCTTATTTGCAGCATGTGTCAAAACAATGTAACAGAAACTGCTGAGCATATCATCATGCATTATGATTTTGCTATTTCTGTGTGAAACTCAGTCCCATGGGGGATTCATGTTTTGCAGTACCATGATTCTATAATCACTACTAAAGATTGGGTCAAAGATCTACTAAATAGCTCTTTTTCCTTAGACCAAAAATGTGAAATTTTCATAACTGCCCGGTGTATATGGAGGGATAAATATGCACGTGTTTAAAAACCTAAGTCTGAATAAAGATTCCACTTCTAGATATGTTGTTAAGTTATCTAATGACATGAGTCATGATTCTAATGTTCCCTGTACTGCGCAGGATAGTGTCTTAAGATCTAATACTTTAAGACACCATTGGACTGAAATCCTTCTGCAGGATTGTTTGTTACTTTTTTGTGATGCCTCTTATGAAACAAATAATAATAGTGCAGGGATTGGTATTGTGGCTACTGATATTACAGGTAATTACAAGGGATGCAAAACCAATACAGTACTAAGAAGAGATGCTGAGGAAGATGAAAGCTTGGTAGTTTGGGAAGCAATTAACTGGGCTAAAACAAGAGGAGTGGACAACATTTGCATTCTCAGCGACTCGAAGAATGTCATTTCTTATTTAATAAACAAACAATGTCAAACCAGTTGGTACAATAGTACTATCCTGGATGACTGTACTTTTATTATTGAATCTTTTCAGTTCTTTGAATTTCAAAACATACATAGAAGTTTTAATTCGCTAGCTGATAAGGTAGCTAAGCATTGTAGACATAATAGGGTAACATGTGAATGCTTGTATCACCAGCCTCACTTTTTTTTCTTCTAAATCATGAAATATATTATTCAAAATTGGTCAATTTACAAAGATGAGACTAACAGACTAGGCCCATTTTACAACAGATCCAAAAGGCCCAATACTAAAGAGAAAATTCAAAGAAAATTTTCAGAATACAAAAACTAAGTAAATCTGAAATACACATCCACTTCATTCTCAAGTCTTCCAAGAAAAGAAGGCTTTGTATTATAGTAAAGAACCACACCTCTGTTTAACCCTACACCCTTCTTTGCCATTGCATCAGTAGAGAAGTTAACTTCTCTATATGCATGACTCAATCCTAAACAGGGGATCTGCTATATTATTCTTTCCCACCTACTTTGCACAATCCATTGCAGTTTATTACTTGAAACAGTAGTTAGGACATCCTTTGAATATAACTGAAATCATACCTCCATAAGATGTTTACTAACATCCCATTCACCTGAAACTATTAAGGCCATAACTTCAGCCAAATAATTTGTTTCCACACCCAAACCACCTAAAACAACTCCAATACATTCTCCTGAACATGCTCTTTCAACAAAACCTAGTCCTGCAGCACCTGGATTTCCTTTGGAAGCTCCATCACAGCATATTAAAACTTGGTTATGACTTGGTAGCTTAAAGAAACATTGAATCACCCTTGAAGATTTAGATTTAATACCAGAAATACCAAAAGTTAAGAGAATATGTAGGTCATATAATGTTCCCCACACTTCACCTTTCATTCTTAGTCTTCACTCATTTGCCACTCCCATTATTTTGTGCTTAAACTTCTCCACATCAGGAACTGCAGCATCATATATCACAGAGTTTCTTGTAAACCAAAGTTCAACCATTGTATTAAATGCACAATTGTACCACACTTCTTTTATGGCAGAACTTTTTCCTTTAGCAACCTCCAAAACTTCAGCAAAGTTTTTGGGGCAGATGCATTGAAAGATTTCACTAAACCATAGCCAGATCTTTTCACTAAAGCAACAAGACCAAAGTATGTTATCCATAGTATCTTGATTAATTCCACACAAATAACACTTAGACACAGTTGAAAATCCTTTCTTCCTGACAGATTCCTCAGTAGCACAAGCCCCTCTCAATATCTTCCATAAATTACAAGAAGTATATGGATGTATACAAGGATGCCAAACATGTTTAGACTAACTCACTTTTGCAAATTTTTTCCTTAACATCTGAGTTGCAACAGCCATTGTAAATGCACCAGTCATATCATTTTTCCAAATCTTCATGTCATGCCCCTGCTTCTGAATAGCTATGTCATTAACATCAAAAATCTGTAGTACATGTAATGGAATTTTCCACTGACCATTATGAATTAAATCTTTGACTTTTAACTCAGCATGTTGTTTTATATAATGGCCCTCTGCATGTTTATCACTTATATCATAATCCTTGATCCATTTATCTTTCCAAACAGAGATTCTGTGACGGACCGAAAAATTACGCATTTAGTGCGTTGCCCGCAGGCCGTAACTTCCCCGATACGCCATGATGATGCTACGATCCGGGACTTAGAGCTAGGAAAATGCACGTTCATTTGACCTTGCAAGCATGCTCGTGGAGCATGACGTAGCTAAGTTATCTTCCACACCGTTCCAACTTACCCTTGTTCCGCAAAGGGTTTATATTAAGAAATCCAAAAACTTTCTTAAAACAGCAAAAAAGGCCTTTTGAGGCCTTAGACGATGGAATTTGGCTAAATTTTGGTGACCATATGGATCTATAAGATTAACATGTCTTGATCTTTGGGCCGTTTCCCATCAGAATAGACTCCTCCTGAGCTAAATTATGACACTCATGTTTTTTGCCTATGTTGAACGCCTTGATAGGAAGTATGAGCATCTAGTGAATGGAATGCAACTTGCCTCATCAAGTTTGGCCACGATCATATTTCGCGTCGAGCTACCGATCCAGATGATATGAGAGGCCAGAATGTCGCAATCATCTCACAATCAGATGATATGATCGACAAAGTGCTGGACCGACAATGTTGCAACTCATTGCGGATGCCTACGTACCATTCCATACTCTAAAGTGATCAAGCACAGACCGTAGTTCATCTGCGAAGGGACAAAACTAATCCAACTCGTTTGCATGGCCGTGGCCAAGCAATAATGGAAATGTCCTAGTCCGTATAGGCCGTTCCGTCGAAAAAAAAATCCAAGTGATGCATGTTTGGTCCGCAATATGGCATAACGATGCCTAAGCATCAAATGCCCTCTTCGGGAGGCTACGCAACTATAAATTAGCCTTAGGCATCATTTATACTCTTCCGGCTAAGCTATGAAGCTTACTTGGTGCATAGTCCGCATATGCACCATCAACCAACTACCCCTCCCTATATATGTAAAAATGACATTTTTACAACTTGAATTGGGGGACCAAAAATCATTCATCAACTCCCCACTTTTACTATTCATGGCCGTTGCCATATATTTCTGAATAACCGGCTAAGATGGCTGTTCACTACCAATGTCAACTCCGATTTTCGGCCATGTTGGCCGTCCACTGCCAACCCGATGTCCGGCCATGTTGGCCATACACTTTTAATGCGATGTCCGGCCATGTTGGCCGTATACTGTCAACACATTGGCCAAGGGCCAATGTTCCTTTTCCTACACAACAGAAGATTTGGATGAAGCTTCATCTTAGGCCATGGCGCATCTTTTAGCATGTGCCATGCTAAAAACACGGGGTGTTACAGATTCAGTGTCCATCTCCCACAATCCATCTGCTACCTTCTTCCATCTCAGACATAACCCATTTAATATCAGGCCAAATTGATGATTGCTTATGATATTTAATCCACTCACCTTTTTTATCTTTATATTTTGCCCTCATAAAATTGGTCCATTCCTCATATGCATTTTCTATCTTCCACAAAAGTTTCAAAAGAAGGGCTTTATTCATCACTTCAAGTCTTCTTAATTAAACCCAACCCCCCTTCATCCACAGGTGCATTTACTTCATCCCATTTAACTGTGATTAATTTCTTCACATTTGGATCACCAGACCATAGAAAGTTTCTTACTATCTTTTCACAGGCTTGGACAACAGACTTTGGCCACTTGTATACTGCCATTGTATAAATTAGTAAACTTCATAACACATGTTTAACAAGTGTTAATCTTGCTGCAAAGGATAGCATCTTGCCAATCCATCCTGCTAACATTTTGTGCATTAATTCAACTATCCCCCATATATGTTGAGTTTTAACTCTACCTGGTTGTAGCATAACTCCTAAATATTTATCAGGAAAGGAAGAGAGTTCCAATTGTAATGAAGCAACTATCTCTTGTCTTCTGATTTCAGTAACACCTCCCACAAAACATTTACTCTTGATTTTATTCACTTCTTCCCCTGTGTTAGATTGATACTTCATCAGTAAATGCATCAAATTCTCCAGTGATCTTTTGTTACCATTTCAGAAAATAAAGATATCATCTGCAAACATTAAATGAGTAGGTTGACTGCCTCCTCTTCTAACCATTGACTGTATTTTCCTTTCATGTACCAATTTGGTTATATTTCTACTCAACACTTCTCCTGCCAATACAAACAATATAGGAGAGAGGGGATCTCCCTGCCTTAAGCCTCTTCTAACTTCAAAAAAAAAAAACCCACAAGGACCCCCATTTACAAGAACTGAAATCCTAGCTGATTCAAATATCTTCTTTAGCCAATGAATTCCAAGCTCAGAAAAACCAAATCTTCTTAGAACTTCAAAAAGAAAATTCCAACTCAAGGAATCATAAGCTTGTGTAATGTCAATTTTAAGCCCAACATTTCCACCTCTTCTTTTGCAATCTAGTTCATTTATCAATTCAGATGCCAACACCACCTTTTCATGTATGTTTCTTCCCTTAATGAAAGCACCTTGCTGCTCAGAAATGAGTCTACCAATGACCTGCCCAATTCTATCTGTTATGATTCTAGTGATGATTTTGAAGCTAAAATTTGCAAGACCAATTGGTCTGAAGTGTTCAGCCTTCTTAGCACCTTGAATTTTAGGAAGAAGAAATATTTTTTTTGAATTGAAGCCTTTAGGTATAAATTTGTTACTCCAGCAATATTGAATAGCTTCAACCAAATCTAGCCCAACCACCTCCCAAGAAAATTTAAAGAAACTACCAGAAAAACCATCTGGACCAGGGGAATTATTTGCATTCATGCTAAACACTACTCTTTGAATCTCCTCCTGAGAAGGAACAACATCAAGGATGAGATTGTCTTTATCAGTTAATATTTGTGGTATGACTTCAAATAACTCTTCATCAAATGAGACTTGCTTCTCTTCAAACTTCTTATGATAGTGGGTTACTAAAATACTAGAGATTTGATCATGATCAGTTATAATGTTACCTGCATTGTCTTCCAATTCAGTAATATTATTCTGAGCTTTCCTTATTCTCATAGTAGAGTGAAAGAATGCAGTGTTTGCTCCACCTTCCTTAACCCATTGAGCTCTTGATTTTTTTCTCATTAGTTCATTATATCGGTGATAAGCTAAATCATGCTCACCCCTTGCAGTTACCAACTTATTTAATAATTCAATATTCTCAAGGTATGCATATGAATCAATTGAAGCTGAAAGAACTTTCTCTTCTGTGGTTTTCACCTTAATTCTCAGATCAACAAAAACTTCCCAATTCCATTTTCTTAAAATCATCTTCAACCTTTTAAGCTTACTCATAAATTTAAATGCAGGATTACCATAACAATCTTCATTCCAAGAATCACTAACAACTTTCAGAAAACCAGGATGAGTTGTTCAAACAGGTTGGTACTTAAAAGGAATATTCTTTGGCTTTTCAGTAATCACTGACCCCCCCCAACAAGGCTCCATGATCAGATGTTCCTCTAACAGTTACCTTATAGTTCCACCCATCAAACCTCTCCAGCCATTGCATGTTGAAAAAAGCTCTGTCTAAATCACACAATATTCTCTTTTTGCCCACTCTATTATTACACCAAGAAAATTGAATCCCATATTTTGGTGCTTGAACCAAATTACAAGACTCAATACATTCTCTAAATTCCTGCATTGAAATTCTTAAAGGAAGTCTACCACCTTTTTTCTCCTCAAAACTCATTACCACATTAAAATCTCCTATTATCAACCAAGATAATTGCAGCTCCTTTAGTGAAAGCAACTCTTCCCATAACTCTCTTCTGTCTATAGTTAGACAAGCAACATGAATACCTGTAACCAGAACCTCCCCAACTTGCACAGTGATTGCTTGTCTTGTAGTAGATATAACTGAAGGAGTTGATAATGATGCATGCAAGAAAAGCATATATTCCCTTTTGAAGTATTACTAGAATTATGTATTATCATTTTGTTCATACCTGGTAACTTTAATTGTCTCAAAAAACTTCCAGAAGCGTTAACTTTTGGTTCTGTAACCCATAATAGTGAAGGACAAAATTACACACTAAACTTCTAAGTTTGTATTTGGCTAGGATTCTCCTAAAGCCTCTGAAATTCCAATATGCAACTCTCATTGAGAATGGAGGATTTGGGAATTACTAGAACCCCCTTTGTCCAAAATATTTTTAACTGAATTATTAGCTTGTTTTCTAGTAACTACATTAGGAATCCCTTTAGATGTCTTACCTTTCAAAGGTTTCTCAATCACTCTAGAAAATTGATTATGTTTCTCTGCTACCTCAATGAGAGTATTGAATTTACTAGGAGATGCCAAAGTCACACCCCCATCATTCTGAGTATTCAATTTTCTTGCTTTTGGAGCTTTGCCAGAAACTTCCTTCCATTCATGTTATTTCTCAACTTCAGACCGAATAGATGTCTTTATTACTCAAAACTCTGTAATTTAATCTTCAATAAAAATTTTCTTTCCTAGCAGCAACAACAAAAAGAAAAAAAAAAAAATCTTTACGCATCAAATCCGATTGGATTCGACTCATCGGTGCCCCCGTAATGTGACACACTAACACCAAAGAAAAGAAGTGTTGTTGACGGGCTCAAATGACTTGGTGGGTATCTCGGCAAAACCCTAAATAAAGGTTAAACACGTCAAATGGAGAGAACCCTAGAGAGTCAGTCTTCCACTATTAAAGCCAAATAACTGAGAAACCCTAAACCATTCTTCGGAAATATCCTTAATCGTTCTCTCTTGGTTTAGTTTAATCGTTTTTCTTTGTATGTATTGCTTTGCTTATCGATTTTTGCTTGTAGTTGTTATTGCCTATCCAAATTCCAGGTGATGAAAATTGGATTTAAAACTCACGACGGTCATCAGAGACTTTGTGTCGTTGTTGATTCGAAATCTATTTTTCTGATGGTTTTTCTCTATATTAGCCGATTTAATTTTCAGTTTGTTTTATTTTTCAATTTCATTATTGAATCATTTGTGAATCGAGATTGAGGCGTGGTGATGAAAAAAGTTAAATTCTATCCGACTAAATATATGAATGGATTAAATAACCTCCTACTCATTCTGAACACTGTATATCTCGATCATTAAGATTCGTTTCTGTTTATTGCTTTCTCGAGTTGCAATTATATGAAAATTTAGGAGTTAGGGTTTATCTTGATTTTTGGTTTTCGATTAGTGATTAAGATTTCGACACGATGAGGAGATTTATTAATGTTGAATCAGATCGAAAGATCTTTGAAACTTTACTTTCAATAAGTCCTTTTCATTCTGAGTGTCAATATTTCAAAAGTAAATCCTTTTCCCCCCTCTGGTCTGGTTTCTATTATGTAATTCTTTTCGCATTCATCCATAAATTAATTGGACAACTAATCTGATTTTTGGTTGTGGCATCTGGATTGAGAAAAAGGAAACAATTGAGAATCCAAAACAAGGTACTGTAGGTTCTCCTTTGTGACTGAATTTTCTATCTTTGTTATATAGATCGAGTTTGTTCAATCAAGTCCCAGGAAATTTAACTGAGAGGTCAAAGGGTTTTTTTTTTTTTTTTTTCTGTGTATGTTTAGGAGTATGTTTTTACTTTCAAGCATATAGTCATTTTACAGTAATGGAGTTGTATGCCACTGAATTACACTATTTTCAAAATTCTCTCTTTAGTTCAATTTCGAATGCCACTACTTTCAAGCATATAATCATTTTACAGCAAGTATATAGTCATTGTATAAATTACACTATTATTAGGAGTTGTATGCCACTACTTTACAGCAAGTATTATTAGTAGTTAGGAGTTGTATGCCACTACTTTACAGTAAGTATTATTAGTAGTTGTTGTGAAATATATTGACAAAGGAAACCTAATTCTAATTAGTGTTAAATCTATATTCTTAATTGCAAATTGTATATATATTTTTTATATTTGGCATGTCCTAATTCCAACCCACTAGTCGGGTCTCTTCACCGTAATGAATTAACAGATACTCCCTATCGTTCAAAAAGAATAGAGATTTGTCTTCCTTTTAGTGTTTAAGATTCTGTTATTAGCATTACTAGATTTGTATCTGCGCTACGCAGGGGTATATTTAACTTCTCATAAAAGTTGCCTTCATTTAATAATATTGGCATGTCACCTTTGCTATGAATCGGTTCAATGAGAAATTTAATTTGGTTTGGGGCTTTTTTCCCCGCCCATTGCGATACATTAAACTTTCTTTTCTTTTAACAAAACTAGCGTGTAACCTGTGCCACTGTGCATATTTAATTTAGCATCGCCGTGATACATTTACATATATTTAACTTCGCTCGTGATACATTTACATATATTTTACTTTGCATCGTCGTGATACATTTACATAATGTTTTCCAAGGTATACTTATTCTATAGATGCTTTCATATATTAGATTCTTCTCTCCTTGAGTTCTGCCCCGTCACTGTGAAAAAAAAAAAAAAAAAGTCGCCAGATGCAATTCAGCGATTTTAAATACCATCAATTTCCTCATAAATTTTCACGAAGATGTTCAAGAGCCCCTCAATGCTCTAGTTCTAAGGAAATTGATAGTATTTCAGAGATGACCTCTTAGAATCATCCTCATTGTTGCTAGTATAGTTCAACTCATCAAAGATATAGTAAACACCCTTATCATCGTCACTGTCAGAAATTGTGTAAGGCCCCTGGATATCTTCATCTTCATCACCCTCATCTTCACGATCACTGCAGGGCACAGTTGGACCACAGAACACAAGATTTCCTTTCCTCGAATTTCCTCTCCACCAAAATTGACATTTAGCGGTTCTTACATGGTCCGAGCAAACTTTTCGGGTTCATGGGCCTTCTATTCTAGATAGTGTTCATACATCATATCCTCAAATTCCTGCTTTTTCTTTTTCTCTTTCTCCAATTTTCTTGCTCTTTTCTTCCTCTTCAAAGAATCATCACTACTTTCCTCCATTTCTTCTTCGTAAGATTCTTTCTTTTCTTCATTCTCACTATCACTCTCAGTCATGCTTTGAGTTTTTAGTTTTTCCCCATGATAGCTTCCATTCTCCTCTTTGTTGAAATCTCCTGCGATGTCGTCGTGCATCAACAACCTCTACCTTTCTCAGCCATAGTTGGAACTCTTCATCATTCTCAATCCCCAATCTCTCAAATGCTTCTCTGTCTTCCTGCTCTTTCTTTTTGGTCTTCTCAAGATTCAAATACTCTATTAAATTTTCCATCTCTGTACTTCTCAAAGCTTCAATTGCATATTTTGCATGTCGCATTGCATCAGATTCAGGTGGTAGATTCGGATTTCCTCCTCCGACAGAACTTGATGCAGCAACGGCCATTTTTCTTAATTCCTTTTTCTCTATCTTTGTTTCTTTGCGTTTAATCCTTGGCTTATCACCCTACCTCTCTTAAATAATGGTGGTAGATTAGCCATAAATGGCCCTTTTTGGCATTTGGTCAAGCATCTTGTCACTTGGCAATTCACGCCTCTTTCAATACCATGCGCAACCCTTCAGCTTTCATCATTATCCTACTAAACCCTATTTTCAAAGTCTAATTTTAGATGTTCCATTTACTTTTAATTCTGCTGGAATTACTTTTAAGAGAAGAGTAATTAAGCTACCTAATTTTGAAGAATTTATTTGGGTTTTAATTAAAACTATTGGTTTTATGCAGATTCAGAGCAAGAAGCACAGACACTATTTTTAATTGGGATATCATTAACAGTTGGATTATCTCTTATGTCTCTCAGGTAATCATGTCGTTTCACCTTAAGAAAAAATCCTCTTCTACCACCACAAGTAAACCCCAAATTCACCCCAATAATTTTTACCTTTACCATCCCAAGATTTTATTACCCCACACAGCTCTGTTTATGGCATTTGGAAGGATGTGCACATCCATTCAGGTTTACTATCTATGCAAAGACAAAGCTCTTAAATACTCACCAACTTTCATATCCATCATGCTAACGTATGTCCAAGACGTACAAAGAATAATGTTAAGTTACTTGGTGGTGTATACCCCCTGCATGTTTCTTGGTTACAAACATCACGTGATAACTAAGCCAATGTCCTTATCAACTACTCCTAGAAAGGGTATCGGGTTATCTCATAGCTCTGAATACAAAAAGTGGGAATCTTTCACAAAACCATACCATTCCAAAACCCCTCATCATGCTGGCCATTTTCAACTCTTTCAGAGTTCCCATTTTAAGGATCAGTCTGATTTTGATGTCACAACCAGGCTGTAGCTCTTATCACTGATAAATACTCCTTTCTCTTCATATATTTTATTTTAATCCTTGCACTGTTACTAGAATCTTTTCCCTTCATATCTTTTATTTTAATCTCTAGCCTATCTCTTATCACTGATAAAAACTCCTTTCTCTTCATCTCTATTATGATCTATATGGAATCCTCTCCATACTTCTGAAAACCTTGAAATTCAAAACCTCACTAAATAAATGGTAGACAAGCTTACTTTACCCTCTTCTTTAATTGAACCTGTCTTTATAGATAAAATTGTTATCTTGGCTGAAGATGATAATAGCTGGGAATGGTGTATGGTTAGCTACATTTGTTGTGAAACTCTCATTCCTACCTTTTCGATCCGTTATTACATCTGTAATCAATGGTCATTAGCTCAAACACCTTATGTTACAACATTCAATGGTTTTAAAAACAAAGTTCTTATCAAATTTCTAGATGAGAGTGATTTCAACAGGTTCAATTCTCAGAGACCTTGGTACGCGTGTGGTCATCTAATGGTTCTCAAAGTTGTCCCCCCCCCCCCCCAAATGGCTGGCCAACAAATCATCAAGTTTCTTTTGTTGAGGAACTGTTTTGGCTCATATTGTGTAATATCCCAAAGGAATGTACCGAATTTGAAGATCTTCAAAAACTCACTCTCAAGCTAGGATAATAAGTAGAAGCTTAACCACCCTACGAAAATCATCCTTTAAAGAAGAACGTTAAAGTCTGTGTATGTGTTCAGAAAGCTCTACCAACTGGCATTCCCCTCTTCACCTCAGGGAGAGACCAACCTTTTATGATTGAATGCAGCAGATATTACAAAGTCCCTAAGTACTTATGCACTTCATGTCGTGTATTAGATCATAAAGATTCTAATTGTCCATCTTGGAAATCTAAACAGAAGTTAAAACAAGAAGCAACTGCCTCAAACTCAAAATATATTCTCCAAGATGTCTCGAAGTTAATGATGCCAAAAGAATTAGAGGCGCAACATTCCTTGCCAAATACCAATCTGGTTTTTCAAGATACCATCACGTCTCCAGCCGAAGTAGTTCGTGAAACTCAATTTGAGGATGTTAATGATCATGACAACACCAAAGGTAAAGCTAGGGGATTAGCTCAAAGTTCTGTGAATGTGATTCAAAAAGGATTAGCTAATAATTTTCAGATGGGCCATTTTGTTAATCGATTGATTGCTTTGAAAATATTTTATGTTGGGCCTGTTCAATGGAGCTCAGCAAATTTAAACAACGGTCTCCCAGTTAATTTTAAACAAGTTACTACACAGAATGTCACAGTTGAAAATTCAAGTGTCCCTTCTGAATCGTTGAATCGGGGTCCGATTCGAACTACCAACTCGCCAAGAAGATTCAAAACGACGGTTGTTCTGACAAATCAACCTGCTATTACTAAAGAAGAAGTTATTTCTGTTGCTGCTAAGCATGATGCTATGTCTAATCTCAACAAGAAAATCAACCCAATAGCTGATTTGAGAAAACGCACCAGAGCTAGTAATTATACCCTAGCTAGTATTGTTATAATCCCAAATCAATCTGATAATTCTGAACCCGATTACTCAACCCTTTGTCCTCCTATTACTAAATTAGGAGATCTCTGTGACATTAACCTCTCCAATTGTAATCTCAATACCCATTCTCTGGTTGACCCCTATGATAGTTATAATGTACTTGTTGATGATACTCCAAGCAACGATGGTGTCCGCAATAATTCCCCTCATGAGGCTGCTTCTATGAATCTCGGTTCAACCCAAGGGAATAATCAAATTGGTGGTTCTAATAACTCTGCTCTTGATGGTGGTTCTGCTTCCACCACTCAGGTAAATTCAAACCCCTCTCCTCCTATTATTGATCCCATTAATGCTGCTACAAATGTTAATCTCTTTCCTGTTAATAATTTGAATGTGCTTGGATGGAACATTAGAGGATTGGGTAAGAAAACAGCTAATAAGGAGCTTAGTTTGCTGTGTAGAAATATCAACCCTGATATTATCTTCCTATCTGAAACCAAAATGAATAAAGGTTTGGCTGCTAGAAGAATGATTTTTTTTTGGATAGCCCTGCACTTTTAATGTCCCAAGTCTAATAGAAGTGGTGGTCTTGCTCTTGCCTGGAAAAAGGAAATTTATCTTAATGTTTTATCTTCTAGTTTGAGGGGCATCTATGTTACTTCTACTGATATTATCCATTCCAAACTTTGTCACTTACACTTCATATATGGTGAACCTTTTTTTTTTTTTTTTTAAAACCAAACTAAATATATTGAAAACTAAGCATTGTTGAGTACACGTTGGAATGTCATTCCAATTTGATCCTGAGTTACATATTTGTTAAGAAAAAAAGGGGGCCTATCAGTCCAAATTTGTCTTTATTCTTTGTGTGTCCGAAAGATTGTATCTTATCAGTGCGAAGTTTGCCAAAGCATCGGCAACCTGGTTTGCCTCTCGTAGACATGGAATATCTCCCAATGTGTTATCTCTGCTATGAGTAAAAAGCTTAATTTGGTGGATGAGAGGTTGTATGTTCCAAGGTGGAGAAGTGTCGGTGGTGAGGTAGCAAACAAGATTCAACGAATCAGATTCGATAATTAGAGATGTGATATTCATAATGCATGCTTGTTCCAGCCCAAATATCATGCTTTTTGTCTACCATAATAATAGAAGTAATTCCAAGTGGAACCGCTATAGCACAAATGACATTGCTATCCGCATTTGGAGCACAGCTCCAGCTCATCAATGCCGGGTTCCCCTTGAAGCTCAAATCACGGTTTAACTTGTTGGTACCCGTCGGAGGATGGTTCCAACCTCATCAAGCATAATAATGTATGATTGTTTGTGTTGTAGTGAACAACGGTCAAGTCCTGGAGCTATAGGTGGTTGATGATTTTGTGCCCATTGGAATTCAGTAGCTCCTTTAGAAATTAACATCATGGTAGTATTTGGTGGTTCATCGGTGTGTTGGAAGCATAGTTTGTTTCTGCGATTCCAAATGTGCCATAAGGTATAACACATGAGGGTTATCATATCTGGTGGTAGCTTTTTTTGTGGGTGACTAGGATGTAACAGATTTTGAACATTGGTGAGGGTGTTAATGGCTAGCTGATTGTTGGGATATTTTTGGTTCATTAAATTCCTCACCTGTTCCCAAACTAGTAAACTTTTAGTACACAAGAATAACATGTGGGATAGATTTTACGGTGACTCATTGCAGCAAGGGACAGATTGGAGTATTTATGATTTGCCTATGGTGAAGAAGTTCTCTAGTTGGTATCCCATTGTTTAGTGTTTTCCAAATGAAAATTTTGATTTTAGGAGGGCAAGGAAGAGACCAAATGAACGATGGGAGTTTGTGTTACGTGTTGGATTGATTTGTTGGTGAAAGAGCCTATAAAGCGATTTGGCGAGTATTTTCCATTTTTTGTAGGGTGCCGGACAAGTCTATCCGAAATTCTAGTTGAAGGCGAGAGGGATGGCTATGATTTTTAGAGTGGTATTCGGATCGGTGATTGTCTCAATGAGTGGATGTTCCATGTGTTTGTTGCTTGGTTGATTAGTTGGGAGACAAATTTTGCGGGTTTTGATTTGAATGGTTGGGTAAGGAATTTACACTGGGATCCATTGTTGAGACCAAATGTTTGTCTGGTCTCCAGAGTTTATTTGGTGAAACAATCCCGAGGTTGAAGAAAGGCGACAGGTTGTTGACATCTCTCCATAAGGGACTAGGGTTAGAGCCAGAAATATCAACAGGATGATGAAGGTTAGAGTTTGAGAAGTACTTACCTGTCTTTGGTGGAGGACCATAAAGAGTTTGGTTGCTCAATAATGGCCCAATGCCTTTTTAGAAGTAGAGCTTTGTTCATTGTTTCGCTAGTTCTGATGCCAAGTCCTCCTGTTGATTTGTTGTTGCAGGCTCTTGTTCAGATTGATTGGATGTAGTTTCCTTGTATTTCCCAAGTGCCCCCCCAAAAAAATTCCTTTTCAATTGCTCTATCTTGTGGTGGACGTTATGAGGCAGAAGTGCAGTGTGCATAACATGGTTGGCAGTTGGTGCAAGGGAGGTGTTGATTAGTAAAAGTCTTCCACTGGTTTAACATTTTTATCATCCATCCCCGTAATTTATTAATAATTCTCTCGTATCAAATGGGTGTATCGATCTTTGGATGTTCTTCCATGAGGTATTGGAGCACCGAGGTATGTCGGGGAATGGAGGTTGTAGTGAAGTGAAAAATGGTTTGAAGGGTGTTGATTTGTTGGTTTGGCGGTGAGGGTGGTGAATGATGCATGATTTTGCATCACTAATGTCTTGCCAATGAGAGGTCTTGTATTTGTTTATAATGTTTATGAGGTTGTAACATTGAGAGGTATTAGCATGACATGTGAGAAGTAAATCATCAAGCATACATGAGATGTGAAATGGATGTTGAGTTGTGAGAGATCTTGATACCTTTAATCTGGTCTTGTTGTTCTAGAAGAATCAAGTTGGTGGAAAGGATTTCAAAGACACATTATGAAGATATAAGAAGATAATGGGTCACCTTGGCGAATGCCGCATTTAGGTTGTATAAATCCACGAGGAGCACCATTTATCTTCACCGCCAAAGTAACACTCTTGATGCGAGAACATTATTCGAGAGACGATCCATCTTGGTAGCCCCAAACTGTCATTGCACTTTCAATGAAATTCCAATCCAACTTATCATAAGCCTTGTGTATATCAAGCTTCAAGGTGCAAATTTCGGATTCTTGCCAGGTTTAGAAGTTCTAATGTTATGAAAAATCTCCATTGCCAAAGAGATGTTGTCATGTATTGATCTTTTAGGTATAAAAGCGCTTTGATGAGGGTTGATGAGCATAGGAAGCGTTGGTCGTAGCCTAGCCACAATGATTTTTGAGATTACTTTATAACTTACATTGCAAAGAGCAATAGGGCGAAATTGTGATGGGTTTTCCGGTTCTCATTTTTAGGGATTAAGGTTAGATGAGTATGGTTGATTTGGGAAGAAAAAGAACCAGTTGTGAAGAAATCTGTTACCAAGTTTGAGGTGTTGGACCAACAATATCCCAGGCTTCAATGTAAAATTTGCTCGAGTAACCGTCGGGGCCGGTGCACTTGTATTTGCTAATGGAGAACATTGCTTGCTTTATCTCCTCTTGTGTCACCGGTATTTCCAGCTGCTTTTGTTGATCTGAGGTGAGAGGAGACTGCACATTGGTTAATAACTCATTATCAATGACAATTGGAGGTTGAGAGTATAACTCCACAAAATAAGCAATAAAAATGGGTGCTATCTCTGCTTTATCATCGGTCCATAAGTTGTTGTTGTTTTTTATTTGATGAATCAAATTGTGGCTTCTGTGAATTGTAGCTGTTGTGTGAAAAAAGCCCGTATTTCGATCGCCATCTTTAAGCCACTGTATTCTTGACCTCGCTTTCCAGTATTCATTCTTGCAATTCAGTAAGAAAAGATGGTGTTGGAGAACTCTTTCTGCCTCTTCATTTGCTTGAAGAAAAACCGAGATGGAGCATCGGCACATCGAGCTTGTGCATATTCTAGATTTAATTCGGAAACCTTAATTTGCTCTTCCAGCCTCCCGAAAATCTCTTTACTCCACTTACTAAACTCTTTTTACGGTGTTGATGAGTTTTTTTGAAGGATAAAAAGTTGTAGACCCATTTTTGGCATGCTCCAAGCCACTTGTATAGTTGGAAGACAGCCAGGTGAAGGAGCCACATATGCTCAAACCTGTACGGTTTATTATTGGTAAAACAGGAAGCCTTGAATTTCAAAACAATTGGGCCATGATCAGAGGCGTAGCGAGTTTGATTGAACACTGCAGCATGAGGAAAACATGTTCTCCAAGAAGGAGTCGCACACGCTCTGTCCAGTCTCTCTTGAATGAGGTTTCTTCCTTGTTGTCTATTCGACCAGGTGAAGATATTTCCTACAAATCCAAGATCAAGTAAAGAACAATTATCTAAGAACTTTTGCAATTTCAAAGCATTTGGTTTTGAGTCATAGGTCCGCCCCCCTTTTTTCATCTTGGGATATGATGTCATTGAAATCTGACATGAGATGAGGAGCATCGTTATCAAGGTTGAGAATTGCAGGTAGAGCATCCCACAGATCTTCACGAGCAGAAGGATGTGGAGGTCCATAGATAGAAGAAAGAAACCAAGGAGCCACCGTTGCCGAAGATACAATAGAGTGTATGATAGATTGATTTGCAAAAATGATTTGGATGCTAACTTGATTCGTCCAAAATAGTGACAGACCACCTCTATGACCAACTGGAGGTAAAATAAAAGAATGAGGGAAATGAAGAGAAGAAGCTAATTGTTTCATGACGGAAGAACTAGCAATGGTTTTGAGAAAGGAAAAGTATAGACGGTGGTGCTTGGATCGAGATCTCTCTGCCGCCGAACTGTTAAAGGGTTGTGAATTCCCTGACAATTCCAAGCAACTATACACATCTCGGGGGCCTCACAGGACAGAAAACAAACACCAAGAAGGCAAAATAAAAACTCAGCTTGCAACCCACAGAAAGAGAAGAGAGCACCTCAAGAAAAGAATCACACGAGAAACAGACACAACAACGATCTGAATCTTTCCAACATCACAGTAATCCACCAAACAGAATCCCCAAACAAGAATCCGCAAAGAAATAACTAGAATCCACAAACTAGTTCCACCAAAATAAAACCAGAATCAGAGAGCACCAGAGTCCACAAACAAGAATCCAGGAGAAGAGAACTAGAATCCACGAGCAAGAATCACAGTAGCTTGAATCAAAAGAGATGGCGACAGAATCACAAAGGTAGAATCACGAAAACAAAATTGCGCCTGAACCATTTGCTACAGTAAAAGGCAGGCGTGTATTTAGTTAGTTAGTTGTTAACTGATTAGACAATGTGTCTAGGTTTTGTTGAATCGAGCATGATTGACGAATGCTCAGTGATTCATGAAAGTTAATATTGTTCGTCTGAGCAAATATTGTAAATTCGATAAGTTGTTGAATATTAAGTTGCGACTAATATTCGAGTTGCCCAGTTGGGCGAGTTGCTGAATATTGATGAGTTATTGAATATAAGTGGGCTATTCGAGCAACTGAGCAAGTATTGCTCGATTCAACGAATTACTGATAAATTACTGAATATTGATAATTGGGCTCAATATTCGAGCAACTGAGCAAGTATTGCTCAATTCTACAAATTATGATAAATTACTGAATATTGATAGTCAGATCAATATTCGAGCAACCTCAATTAACGAATTATTGGTAATGTGACCCAATAAAATATTAATTAAAAATCTTGGTAACCTACCAGATATTATGTAATTAATCTAGATGTTGATTCTTTGGACCAACATAAATTTATTAGTGTTTGAACTTGCCCGAGAATGGTGATTTCGTGGAGCGTTGTTCGAAACCCTAATTTTTGAGCAATTGTCCAACAATTGACGAATTGTTGAAAATAGGTCATGAGTGAGGGAGGGACTGACCAAATGGGATGATGGACAACCATGTGATGCCCGACTACTCGTGTGAGAATGCACTAGGGTCCTTGGTTGGTCGGTTGGTGAAAGAATGATGATTATATGTCGGTTTCATCATTTATTAAAATAGTGCCTGATTGAGCATTAGGTCATAAAACCTAATTTATGGAGAAGTGAGGGACCGACCAAGAGGGCATGAAACAGGCCCTTGGTGGTCTTGGGATCATCTGATGGTCGATTGAGCAAATTCCAAGTTGGTCGGAAAGAGTTTGGGCCCAATATGAGCAATTGAGCAAATTAGGTCAAAATTGTGAATATGTGTGGGACTGGGCTTTTTGTAAGCCTTAGGGCCGGCATTGATCGGTCAAGGAGGCATGCCCATGTCACCATAATGTCCGTGTCTCGATCCCGAGAGCCTCGGTCTTTTCGATGTGCGTTTGGCCAATATCTCAGGTTTTCAAAAGAGTTTGATCTTCGACTTAAATTCTTGATTTTGCCCGAATGAGCAAGTAGAACTTTGCTCGTTTGATCAAAATTTGGAAAATATTAAAGTAATAATATTTTATTATTTGGCGTGAGTAGCCTAGTCGTTCGTGTGACCATGTTGGCCTTTTGGATTTTTCATGGTTCGAGCAATATTTAAGAAAATATGAGGAAACCATGATTTTTGCTCAAACGGAGGAGTTTCATGAGATGTAGAAATAATAATAAAATTAGGGTTTGGCAAGTGTGGGACCAGCCACGACCAAGGCATGTTCGGCCGGATAGGAGCCCGGTCCCGTGACACTTTCCCTAATTTTATATTATTTTTGATACGGGGGAAATTCTAAGAAACCAAGGAGTTTTGTTGAAACCTTGAAATTTCCATGAGATGGAGGAAATAATAAAATTAGGGTTTGGAAAGTGTGGGACCGGCCACGTCCAAGACATGGACGGCCGTCTAGGATCCCGGTCCCGTGACACTTTCCCTAATTTTATATTATTTTTCATGATACGGGGGAAATACCATGAAACCAAGTAGTTTTGTTGAAACCATGAAATTTCCATGAGATGAAGGAAATAATAATAATAAAAGACTAGGGATTGTAAGGTGTGGGACCGTCCATGGATAGGGCATGGCCGGCCGGCTAGGTTGCTCGGTCCCGCAACACCTTTCCCTATTTTACATTATTATTTCTCATGAATCCGTGAAAATATGGAAAAACCGTGAGTTTGCTTAGACAAGGAAAGTTGCTAGAATGAAGGAGTTTTCATGAGTTCATGAAGATAATAAAATAGGGAAAAATAATGAAGGAGGCATGGGACCGGCCACGGCTAGGGTACGGCCGACCATTCAGTGGGCCCGGTCCGTGAGCGCCTCTTTATTATATTAATATTATTATTCTCTCCTATTTTGTATAGTATTCCTCGTTTGTCCATGTTTTCGAATGCTCGTTCGTGCATTTGGGTGCTCATTGGTGCATCATTGTCGAGTACACTTGCGCCATTTTATGGGGCTTACTCAGTGGTAGTCCAGATGCCCGATTGTTGAGTATTTATTACTAATTTATGAAATTCAGTGGAGAATGATTCATGAAACTGAGTAATAAAAGTAAGTAGTTACTTATTATCAATCCAAAGGATTAGCCGTGAATTCGACCATGGATTCAGAATAATAAATGAGCATTACCATTCCATGGGATCGTGGATTAAACCTTAATCCGAGTAATTAATTAACTATTACCATTCCATGATATCATTGTGGATTCGACCATGAAATCGAGTAATGAAAGTATCCATCACCATTCCATGAGATCAGCTGTGGATTCGATCATGAAATCGGAGTAATGAAAGTAGTTATTACCATTCCATGAGATTAGCCGTGGATTCGATCATGAAATCGGAGTAATGAGATTATCTATTACCATTCCATGAGATCAGCCGTGGATTCGATCATGAAATCGAGTAATTAGATAAAATAGATTAACTTATAGGAATTCGGTGGTGAATGTCACGGTAGAATTAATCTATTGAAGAAGGGATATTAGTCGAGTTAAAGCGTCATATCCATTCCGAAAGGTGCATAGTCGAAACGATGAGTATCACACGACGTCCTAAAGGCGTTATAGCTCTCAATCTTACGGAGAACCGTCCAATTATGTTATTCTACACGAGAGGGCATGATGAAATGCGTGGTACCGAACGCTCAACTAGTGGAGGCCTTTAGAAACATATTCATCATGGCTTCGTAAAGTATGAATCGTCACATGCCACAAGCCGTATCGAAACATGCAAGTATCATGATTTTACGGTTTTGACCTTTGTTGAAAATCCACCATCAACATTAAATCCTCTCGCTTAGTGGGGACATTCATGTTCCACAAGTAAGCATTATATGGTGATTTTCAGTCGACAAGAGATCAGTTGTTGAACTCGGTCTAGTAAGGCACTCTCAGAATTCCCTATTTACTCCAATGACGCCATATGCGAGCAAATATTTGGGTGGAGATCCTGGTAATGTGATAGAGTGTCATCCCATGAGTATGGAGAGATGAAACACCACTGATTTGGACGATCGGGCATCTGTTTTAGTCGGTTTAAGATTTGCGGGCCCGAGCCCAAAAAAGGAAATTCATGTTCTATTTTGGAAATAAAATTGACATAAAAGGGAAGAAGCCCTACAAAATTTGATCAAAAGTTCAGTTGTTCATGAGTTGTTTAAAATAAAATTCCATGTGTGCATGTATGCACAAGTTTCATGAAAATTTGTTTTAGAAAACATATGCCCGTTCGTTCGTTAGTTTAAGAAACGAGCAATAATCCCTAATATGAAAGAGATACATGAATCCTTGAATAGACATGATTTAGTTGTAGCAGATAAAATTTGTTTATGAGGTTTCATGAAAACCAAAATTTATTTTCAAAGCATGAACTTTCACAAATACTTTTAGGAACTTAAGTTCGTTCGTAGTAGAAGTAATAAATAATGATCCTTAGGGTTAAAGGAATTTTGAAAAGACTTGTTTATTTGAGAACCTTCAAAATTTTATTTGGACTACAAAAATAGAAAAGACTCTCGTTTCGTAGACGAATGCTCATTCGAGCAATTTTTTTTTTTTTTTGATATTTACGTGAGTTATTAGCTCACAAGTTTTTTTTTTTTGATTTCGTCACTTATTTACGTCTTTTGTTTTTAAGAAAAATAAAATTTTGATTCACGAAAATTGTTGAAAGCAAACAATATTTCTATGAGTTGTTGAGTTCGTAGTATATGTACCAGTTTGGCGATTTTATAGTGTACGTACACGTAAAATATCAGCGAATGTTCACATGGAAGGTTATGTGAATTGTTCATAGTTTCGTGAAAAAGTTAGTGTCAACTCTTGAATGATGGATTTTGCTCGCCTTCACAGGTTTGAAGGAGTGAGCGAGTTTTGAAGTTTTGTGTTATTATCACTAAGTTCGTGAAATCGTAAACAGGTAAGAGTTAATGATTACCATTTTTGTTGTCCTTTAATTCCACTGCTTTGATGAAATCCGCATCTACAGATGATGTACTAAAGTAGGAATGTTGTATGGACGTCACAACAACTTTGCAAGAATGGTTGGTTCCCATAATGACACTTACAAAGATGATACTTCCAGAGATGACATCTCTACAGATGCAACTTCAAGAAATGGTGCTTATGGGACCTCTGAGTGATGGTGAGAGATCCTTCATACTGAGTTGTACTCCTGATTACTTAGTATCAGTAATACACGGGAAGTCTCTGATGGAGGAATATAACATCGATAGAGCAGATCGACAAATGGGTCCTTGTTCGATTGATATGGATTACTCAGAAGTAGCAGTAAGTCTTCGGAGTGGAAAATCCAGAAATAAGGATTATAGAATGATATCGAACTTTGTAAAAAGTCCCGGATGTCTCTTTCTTTGAGTTGTTAGCGCTCCTTATATCATGAATTTTTCTGTCGTGCAATTAGGATCATGAAACCAATGTTTGTTACTTTATTTAGAACTATGCTCCATCGAGCCTTGACGGTCTTCAATTCATTGCTGCTGAACAAACAATTTATGAATCGAGCGTCGAAGAATAATTCGATGTAAGTACCTCTTTGTACAATCGTTCATAGCACTCCTTAAATGAAATATCACTAATTGTTGTTGATGTACTCAAGTAGGATATTTCTATGGAACGAGGGAGTACTGATGATGCACATTCGTCTTTGGAGGATGGTGAAGATGAAAACCACGGATTTCGAAACCGAATAAAAGCAATGATGTTTCCAATGGTGATGTTGGCAATTCCGGTCCTTTGAGCACTTTAGGGACCACTCCAGTAAGTACCAATCGTATATTTTCTTTATAGAAGTATGAGATTGATTATTTGTGAATGAATGAACGAGGACCCATATGAATGAATGAAAATTTTACCGAAATACGTCACTAGAAAAATCTAGAACTTAGTTTTTCAGTAAAAGCGCTGTAGAATCTTCGTTCGATGTCGGATTTTCGCGATTTACCCATGTTTTTTCATGCCCAAGAAATTTCCAAGGTTTAACATGGAAGATTTTTGAGTTTTGAGCATGTTTAGGGGCCAAAATCAGCAAAACAATAAACTTCCAGGAGACCTTCATAAAATTTCCAGCTGACATGTAGTCCAATGTTTCAGTCACATCTCTTTGCTCGTTCTTCCAATTGCTGTGAATTTTGGATATGTTGTAGAATATATCCATACGAAGATAATGTTGTATTTACCATCCCTATATTCCTCACCAACGTCTACCAAATCGCTTCTTTGTGCGGGATAGTATAAAATCATCTCAGACGAGCTTGTTGTAAAACACTCCTGTTGTGTCTTTAGACCACTCGCTTATGTCTTGAACGGTTGGTGAAGGAATTTAATGTCATTGATTTATTTGAGATCAGGAACCCTTGATTGATACATGAGCATGGTGGTGCTTAAAGTGCCCTCTTTTGTCAGTAGTAGAAACATCACTTCGAAACCCTAGTCGGGACCATAAGCATCACTGAGGTTGCTCTCAAAAGGGGGTGATGTAATGACCATGGTTTCATGTTCCGGTGGTAGAATTCCATTTATGATGAATAGTTAGCACATGAGAGTCTGGTGCCATGGGTCTTGGACTGTGAAATTGATCATCATAATCAGTGGACCGTCAGTCCCCAATATTTTGTTAAATCTCTCGTTTTCGTTTTCTTCTGGCAAGGATTGGATAGAGGACCCAGGTAGAAAAATTGATGTAAAGACCTAAGTGGTCGAAGTTGGAGGTACCTTGATAAATTATTTAGTGGAAAGACCTGGTGGACACCTATCTCGGTATGGAAGTTATGAATCCCGTCTAAGAATTGCTGCTTGCATGTCGTACGCTCTAGAAGCTGTAGGAACCTCTCACGACGTCGGAATTCGATGCTTAACCTCAAATTTTGAAGCTAAGAGACTGAGTTATCACATGAGAAAAGAATCACTCAATTTGGAGTTTTAGAGGTCAGCCAACGAAGCGTGCACATTTGTAATTTGTAATCCTGCATACAAATTTTTTGATTTCGAGACCTGACGGTAAAGGCCATATCTTTCAGCTCATATGTCCGATTGATGCGCCCTTTTGGTATGTTGTATCATAGACATAGACGAACATCGTTTTTTTGGGAAGAATTGTACCATTCCTTACCCATTGGTACGTTTTTGTAAACCCATGGCCACGAAGTGTGTTGTATCTCATTTGCAAAGAGGTGATGAGAACATCTTGTAGAAGTCTTTGGCTTGTTTCCACCAGTCGTGCAAGATTTGGAAAGACTTTCATGTAAACATATTTTCATGTCTACACATCTTGACACGAATCATTAATGCTTGGAGAAGTCCGCTTCATCGAGCAATGCTTCAGAGAATGGTTAGTTTATGAAGTCGGATGTTGCACCTGAGACTGTTGTTGATGCTGAGATCATGATTGAATTATATGCAAAAATTCTTATTGATGGTGAGACCATGAATGGAGTTCCTCCATATATCCTTGTTAATGCTGATACTATGGCCGGAGTGGCTTCAGAGACTGAAAAGTTTAGAACCATGATTTATCGACATAGCCTTTACTCCTCCATCCAGTTAGCCTTTACATTCACGAACTAGTTTGTGGTTTGCGCATACCTAAGATATAGGTGTACTGGGAGTACAAACTGAATTCTCCTGATCAGTATGACTTTATTGTAAACCGGCTTCGTCAGTGAGTCGACGTTGTTGCGACGGATTGCATTAGCAGTCTCCATTCTGGGTGTGATCGGTGAAGAAAGAAGTTCCTTAGTCGTGCAAGGTTCGTAATATAAAGAGATTTCGTTGATAAAGTTTTCATGGAATCGCATCAGGTTGCAATGACTTTTTATGTCTTGAATCTTGTCAAATAAGATCAAGTTCCCAGTGCATGTTGAAGGAATTCGTGCCATCGATGGATGAATAATGTTGCATATGCTTCAGAAGTATTGTCATGGAGATAGTGCAGACTCAACGATTGTAGTTTAGTTTCACTTTGTTCGCGTCGGTGGTGAAACAATGTGTCATCGTCGAGATATTTGTCTTTGAAGCCAGAGGCGCCATTATCGCGTACTCTTTTATTGGGAGTACAATTTGAAGACTTCTTAGATGCTTGAGCGTTGAAGCGTCGTATTATTTAAGCTTAGAATGTCTTAGACTTGATCGTCTCGGTCCCAATTATCTTCTGTTGATTCAACATTCCTTTACCCGCGGTAGTGAGATCCAATACTTGTGCAGACATCAGATCTTTCTGATTTTGTGACACACATGGACACTCCTGCAAGGCTACAGAGAAACTCCCAAAGTGTTCCTTGCCATGCTTGGATATTATCTCAGTAATGAATATTTCAATGCTCTATTCGTAGAAATGTCAGATTCAACCACTTGATAAAATACTAATGCGGTGAAGCTACCATTCATAATGTCTTGCAGATTTGCTAGCAGAATTGAGTCCCAATACTAATATAGCATGTGAGGAAATAAATGACACATACATGAAATAAATGAGACTTGCCTGAGTGTGGAACCTCTTGATGAATGTCTATGCATCTTTTGTAGGTTCTTGCTTCAACCTCGTCAAAGTTCGAATTTACCCCACGTGCTCTGATGATAGAACATCCGCCAAATCTTCTGGATCAAAGATTTCTTCGTTGGAGAGATGTGCAACCATAGGCGCTTTGTCAGTAGCCATATTTTCAGCGTGGATCCAAGCTTGTCTGGGGAACATGTCATATCCTGGATCTTCCTGATTATGTGAAACTTGGTTTCTGTCCTGGTTGAACTTGTGTTCACTTTGAGAGTAATATAGACATAAGTATTTCCGAGTGTTCCTTCAAGGTCTCTGATTGAGATGGGATCATGAGTAGATTCTTTCCTGCGGATTTGAGGGTTTTTAGTGGAATGTTGTTGATGGCGGTGTCAGCGATCAACATCTTCCGAATTTATTTCCTCTGAGATGGACTGTGGTAAGCAGTCCCCAATAGTGCATTTCCTTGTATGTAGATGAAGGTTCGAGGAGTATTTATGGGATGGGCAGACGTCTTACACAATATAATTCGGCGTTGTGAACAAGTCTTTCCTTTGTGCCTTACACAGATAGAGCAATTTCACAGATATGCTTGATCAACGATTGAACTGCTTCTTTGACTGGTTGTCCATAGAGTGTAAAGCTTCTGATTGGGAGAGGATTCTTTTGTATTCCTTCAGTCCCCAGTTGAAGCTATTGTGGATCAACCTTCTCTTTGAAGATATGCTTCCTACCCAAGAAGAGAGAGAGTCCCACATACGAGAAAAGGTCACAAATGAAGTTGAACCAAGTAACATTGCAAAGGCATAATGATAAACAAATCCACTTTGAAGTTGACTGATTCGCTCGGACAATCGTCGGAATGTGTACGAGATACCATTGCAGTTACTTGTTGGATGATTGATGAATTTATGAAGGTGACAATACCTGGGATTCTCCATGTTTTCTTCAGTTGGCTCTCTCTGATGAACAACAATTTGATTACATCATCTTGAACCAGACTTCCAGTAATTCGATCACTTCTTTAGTGGAAAGAGGGAAGTTTGAGTCCCCGTTTGATCATTTCCCGTTCGTTGATGCCGGGTCGAGGTTTGTGCAAGATTGGTTATCATTTCTTTGCGTTTTCGAAGGAGTTTGGGATGTTGGACAAGTGTTCTTATGTTGTTGCGCTTCGGCTTTTCTCTTGCTCCCTTCATCAACATTCATGAAAAGTTGGAGATTGTACTGCTTGTTGATAAAGCACCTGGTACTTCCTCGAGTTTCTCGCGGTTCCTCGACTTTTGTTGCTCTTGTTCTTTCCGGTAAAGGTCGAGCGTGAGTTCCTGATCGCTTGGCTGCTTCATGAAATTCCGAGAAGGTCTGGAACCCGAGATTTTCCAGCAAGGCTCTGTAGACCGGGATCATTCCGTTAATGCACAGGTCCACTAGTTTTTTTTAATTGACATTCGGGTCATGACAATCAAAGGCTTGGACTCTGAACCTCTTCACATAGTCGTTCGGATGTTCATTGTTCTTCTGAGACGTTCTTCCTAAGTTAGCGAGGGTAATCTGCTCTGAGATGAAGAAGTATTTTCGGTAGAAAGCATCAACCATCTCTCCCCAATTAGCGATGTTCCATGGTGCAATGTTGTTGTACTATGTGTATGCTCGACCTGTCAAGGATTTCAAGAATTCCTTCAGACGGACGACATGGTTGTGTTCGTGCTCTCCTAGTGCCTCCAGGAATCGAGAGACGTGTTCTCGAGCATTCCATGTTCCGTTGTACAACGTGAATGTCAGAGAGATGTAGCCTTTTGGGAGTGGAATTCTTTGCATAGAAGCAGTGTATAAAGGTCGATGGACAGATGGTGCATTGCATTTTCCCCGATCCTCCATAAAGCGTTCCAAGTCTTCACAGGTGATGAAGCCTGCAGGTTCATTCGTTGGTGGATTATCTGCAGCCTTGTGGACTTCATTATTTTCTACTACATGGACTGTAGTGACTTCATGATCAGCAGTCGAAGATGTTTCTTTGGCTTTTCCTTCTCCTGAGTTTTCTTTGACATCTTGTCACTAAGAGTTTTGAGATAATTACACAGCTCTTTCTGTGTTGCAGCCATGTCAATCTGGTTTTCGGAAAGAGTCTCTTGCACCTTCATGAGATCACCTATGGTAGGTGTATTTTCTCTAATTTCTTCGGGAGAGCGGCCGAACAGGGGATGGTATCCAATGTTGGTTTGAGGAGGAGGAGTGGTATCACCAGCACCGATGTTGGGAGCATGAGTAGTTTCTGGAGTACCATAATTTTTGCTAGTGGTAGCGTTGTTTGTGTTAGGATTTGTAACTGAAACTGACCTAAGATCAACCATTTTGTGAAAGCTTGAGATTAGAACCGAGAGATTAATCTCCCACTGTGGTTTCCAATCTATAGATGGGGAAAAACGATTTGCTAATTTTTTAAGAAAATGAAGAGACGAGCGTGAGGGAAAGACTCCTCAACCGAGAAAACTGCTTAACCTTACACAGATGCACTGCAAAGGGAGTGCTTAGATTCGAGAGATCAATCTGTAGGACTCCGGCCTAAACCAAGTCAATGACCGTTCCAGAGTCAATTCGATCACAAAGAGGGAGATGGGTTGATCTGTAGGAGGGAAGCTGAGAATTGTGTGGGATCAGTGATGATCAAGGATTGTGGATGTGTTGTGGGTTTCTGCAAATGATGAATAAGTTCGAATGATTGAGAGAGTGTTGTTCACACAACGATTCTTGATTAGACGATAGATTGTCTGTTCAATATCCCGTAGATTTTCTGTGTGTTTTTCGTACTGTCTCAATCATGGATTCGAGGACTTAGTTATATTATCAGAGTAATGAACACATTGATCCCTGTAAGTGTGACGGTTTCTTGAGTGAAAGAGTGAGAAAGTGGGAAATCGTGGAAAAGTCAGCTCCGTGTCGTGTGGAGACTTGACTGATCATGCACCCACTACTTTGCTAACTCCTTCAACCGTTTTCACAACTTACGCACATTTCTAGTCGTGGATGAGCACACGTGTCATAGGCCTCCAGACCAAAACTCTAAGTGATATCCTCCCATTTGTGACGTGATTGATGTCTCAAGAATCGTGGAGTCTACAAGGAAGACGTGTATTTAGTTAGTTAGTTGTTGACTGATTAGACAATGTGTCTAGGTTTTGTTGAATCAAACATGATTGACGAATGCTCAGTGATTCATGAATGTTAATATTGCTTGTCTGAGCAAATATTTTAAATTCGACGAGTTGTTGAATATTGAGTTGCAACTAATATTCGAGTTGCCCAGTTGGGCGAGTTGCTGAATATTGATGAGTTACTGAATATAAGTGGTCTATTCGAGCAACTGAGTAAGTATTTCTCGATTCGGCGAATTACTGATAAATTACTGAATATTGATAATTGGGTCAATATTCGAGCAACTGAGCAAGTATTGCTCAATTCGATAAATCATGATAAATTACTGAATATTGATAGTCAGATCAATATTTTAGCAATTGAGAAAGTATTGCTCAATTCGACGAATTATTGGTAACGTGACCCAATAAAATATTAATTAAAAATACTCGTAGCCTACCAGATATTATGTAATTAATCCAGATGTTTATTGCTGGACCAACATAAATTTATTAGTGTTTGAACTTGCCCAGAATGATGATTTTGTGGAGCGTTCGTTCGAAACCCTAATTTTTGAGCAATTGTTCGACAATTGACGAATTGTTGAAAATAGGTCATGAGTGAGGGAGGGACCGACCACATGGGATGATGGACGACCATGTGATTCCTGAGTACTCGTGTGAGAATGCACTAGGGTCCTTGGTTGGACGGTTGGTGAAAGAATGATGATTATATGTCTGTTTCATCATTTATTAAAATAATGCCCAATTGAGCATTAGGTCATAAAATCTAATTTATGGAGAAGTGAGGGACCGACCAAGAGGGCATGAAACCGGACCTTGGTGGTCGTGGGACCAGCTAATGGTCGATTGAGCGAATTCCAAGTTGGTTGGAAAGAGTTTGGGCCCAATATGAGCAATTGAGCAAATTAGGTCAAAATTGTGAATATGTGTGGGACCGGCTTTGCGTAAGCCTTAGGGCCGGCCTTGGTCGGTCAAGGAGGCATGACCATGTCACAATAATGTCCGTGCCTCAGTCTTTTCTGATGTGCGATTGGGAAATATCTCAGGATTTCAGAAGAGTTTGATCTTCAATTGAAATTCTTGATTTTGCCCGAATGAGCAAGTAGAACTTTGCTCGTTTGATAAAAATTTGGAAAATATTAAAGTAATAATATTTTATTGTTTGGCGTGAGTAGCCTAGTCGGTCGTGTGACATGTTGACTTTTTGGCTTTTTCATGGTTCGAGCAATATTTAAGAAAATATGACGAAACCATGATTTTTGCTCAAACGGAGGAGTTTCATGAGATGTAGAAATAATAATAAAATTAGGGTTTGGAGAGTGTGGGACCGGACATGGCCAAGGCATGTTCGGTCGGCTAGGAGCCCGGTCCCGTGACACTTTCCCAAATTTTATATCATTTTTCATGATACGGGGGAAATTCCATGAAACCAAGGAGTTTTGTTGAAACCATGAAATTTCCATGAGATGAGGGAATTAATAAAATTAGGGTTTGGAAAGTGTGGAACCGTCCACGACCACGGACAAGGCATGGTCGTCCGGCTAGGAGCCCGGTCCTGTGACACTTTCTCTAATTTTATATTATTTTTTATGATACGGGGGAAATTCCATGAAACCATGAAATTTCCATGAGATGAGGGAAATAATAATAATAAAAGACTAGTGATTGTAAGGTGTGGGACCGGCCATGGCTAGGGAAGGGCCGGCCGGCTAGGTTGCTCGGTCCCGCAATACCTTTCCCTATTTTACATTATTATTTCTCATGAATCCGTGAAAATATGGAAAAACCGCTAGTTTTGCTCAAACAAGGAAAGTTGCTAGAATGAAGGAGTTTTCATGAGTTCATGAAGATAATATAATAGGGAAAAATAATGAAGAAGGCATGTGACCGGCCACGTCTAGGGTACGGCCGGACAGTCAGAGGTCCTGGTCCATGAGCGCCTCTTTATTATTTTAATATTATTATTCTCTCCTGTTTTGTATAGGATTCTTCGTTTGTCCATGTTTTCGAATGCTTGTTCGTGCATTTGGGTGCTCGTTCGTGCATCATTGTCAAGTACACATGCACCATTTTATGGGGCTTACTCAGTGGTATCCAGATGCCCGATTGTTGATTATTTATTACTAATTTATGAAATTCAGTAGAGAATGATTCATGAAACTGAGTAATAAAAGTAAGTAGTTATTTATTATCAATCCAAAGAATTAGCCGTGAATTCGACCATGGATTCAGAATAATAAATGTGCATTACCATTCCATGGGATCGTGGATTCGACCATAGAATTGGAGTAATTAACTATTTCCATTCCATGAGATCAGCCGTGGATTCGACCATGAAATCGGAGTAATGAAAGTAGCCATCACCATTCCATGAGATCATCTGTGGATTCGATCATGAAATCGGAGTAATAAAAGTAGTTATTACCATTCCATGAGATCATCTGTGGATTCGATCATGAAATCGGAGTAATGAGATTATCTATTACCATTCCATGAGATCATCCGTGGGTTCGATCATAAAACTAGAGTAATTAGATACAATATATTAACTTATATGAATTCAGTGGTGAATGTCACGGTAGAATTAATCTATTACAGATATTATCTAGTTAAAGCGTCACACCCATTCCAAAAGGCGCATAGTAAGGAGACGGCTGATATCCTAAAGGCGTTATTGCTCTCAATCTTACGGAGAACCTCCTAGATCTATATACGGTCTCTCTACATAGTCAGGGAACAATGAGCGTCACCGACGTCCTGAAGGCGTTACTGCTCTCAATCTTACAGAGAACCGCCCAACCGTTCTTCTATGTAGAGGGGGGTCTCTTTCATGTAGTAAGGGAATAGTGAGTATCACCGACATCCTGAAGGCGTTATTGCTCTCAATATTACGGAGAACCGCCTAATTATGTTATTCTATATAGAGGGCATGATGAAATGCGTGGTACTGAACGCTCAGCTAGTGAAGGCCTTTCAGGAAACATATTCATCATGGCTTCGTAAAATATGAATCGTAACATGCCTGAAGCCGTATCAGAAACATGCAGTACCATGATTTTACGGTTTTTACCTTTGTTGAAAATCCACCATCAACAGAAAGACAAATCCAGAGAGGTCTGGCTCATGGAAGGTGATATAAATTTACCATATTTTCATAGAGTCGCCCTATTCAGGAGAAAGAGAAATGTTATTAGCTGGATTAAGAATGACGTTGGTACTATTCTAACTGATAGACATAGTATTAGCACATATTTTGTTGACTATACTTTAAAAATCTGTATTCTTCACATCCACAACAATTTCAGGATAAAATCCTCCTTGACCTTCCTGTTAGATTCTTTGATAGTGATAATTCTTCTCTAAACTGTCCCCTCACTGCTGAGGAAATTAATAATGCGGTTTTTCAAATGGGTGGTAAAAAATCCCCTGGCCTTGATGGTTTTACTGGTCTTTTCTATCAAAAACATTGGGACATTATGGGATAAGTTGTTGTTGATATGACTCAAACTTTCTTTAGAACTGGAAATGTTGCTAAAGCTTTCAATCATACCAACATAACACTTATCCATAAAGTACCTCTAGTTGAGTTGGTCTCTCAATATAGACCCATAGGACTATGTAACTTTATTTATAATATCCTCTCTAAAACTTTAGCTAATAGATTAAAACCTTTTATGAACAATATCATCTCTCAAAACCAAAGTGATTTTGTTCCTAAAAGAAGTATTTCTGACAACATCCTTCTAGCTAATGAGGCCATTTATGCTGTCAATCATCATGATAAAGCTATTGGTATTACTGCCATCAATCTATACATGTCTAAGGCCTATGATAAGCTGGAATGGTAATTTCTTGAGAAGGTTTTGAAAAAAATGGGCCTCTCTGATCACTGGGTTAAACTCATAAATCAGTGTGTTTCCACTGTTTCTTATTATGTTCTCCTTAATGGCAGCCCCATTGGCCTTATCAAGCCAGAAAGAGGTTTAAGACAAGGAGACCCTCTATATCCTTATCTTTACATCATATGCTCTGAGGATTTATCCTCTTATATTGATATTCTAGCTAGGAAATGTTTGGTTGAAGGCATAAAGGTGTGTCAAAATGCTCCTGCTATGACACACCTTCTTTTTGCTGATGATTCCTTACTCTTTATTAAAGCTTATCTTGTTTAGCAAAAAAAATCCAGAATATCTCAAGCTGCAGCTTTCTAGTATCCTTGATATTAGTAATAGGGATCTAGGGGGAAAATATTTTGGGTACTCCTACAACTTTTAAGGCTTCTTGAAAAAGCGGGGGTCTAACAACCTCACCCAATATTTCGATTAGCAATCTGTATGGACAACTCCGAGTTGTTTTCTAGAGAATCAACTAGACTCAATCAATAGAAAATACTCAAGGAGTTATTATCTCAATCTCTCGATTTGATTTACTCAAGAAAATATGATTCACGAGTCTAATCAAAGAGAGATAACTTGGATGGTACCAAAGACCAATATCCAAGTGTTAATCGATTTAAATCAACAGCCAATAGGCTGGATATTCTAATTGATTGAACAACGCACAACCTGTATTATTTCAATTATATAAAAATATAATGCGGAAAATAAATAACACAGACACCAGAATTTGGTTAACGAGGAAACCGCAAATGCAGAAAAACCCGGGACCCATTCCAGATTAAACATACGCTGTATGAAGACGCTACACATACTAGCCTACTCCAAATTAACTTCGGTTTGGACTGTAGTTGAACCCCAATCAATCTCACACTGAACCAAGGTACAATTATGCTCCTATGCCTCTAATCCCAGCAGGATACTGCGCACTTGATTCCCTTAGATGATCTCACCCATAACCAATAGTTGCTACGACCCAAAGTCGAAGACTTTAGCAAACAAATCTGTCTCATACAAAAAAGTCTACAAGATAGATAAATTCGTCTCCCACGAATAAACCTATGAGTTTTGTTCCGTATTTTGATAAATCAAGGTGAACATGAACCAATCAATAAAACCAGACTTATATTCCGAAGAATAACTCAGTTTTATCAATCACCTCAAAATAATCTTAATCGACATAGCGAAAAAAAATATTGTGGAATCACAAACGATGAGATGAAGATATTTGTGATTAATTTTATATCTTGCCTATCGGAGATAGAAATATAAATCCAATTATTACAATTGCACTCGTACGATAGAAACATCAAGATCAGATCACACAACTACAAGAAAAGTAGTATCTGTCTGGATTCACAATCCCAATGAAGTCTTTGAGTCGTTAACCTAGTTTTAGAAGAAGAAAACCAAAGGTTAAAGGAGAATCGACTCTATCTTAGCAAACTAGTATCACACAGAATGTGTGGGGATTAGGTTTCCCAGTTGCTAGAGTTCTTCCTTGTATAGTCTTTCAAATCAGGGTTTGCAATCAATGTTAGCTTAGTAACAAAACATTCAATATTCACCGTTAGATGAAAACCTGATTAGATACAAGCTAATATTTATCAACCATTAGATCGAAAACTTAGCTTGCCATACACACATGTACTTGACTATTTTGGGTTTGTGTAACCGTACCCAAACGTGTACAATAGTTGGTTTAATATTAGTCAACCAAATGGTTAGCCAAATGATAACTTTCATATCAACCATATTCTTCTTTACCATAACTAGCCCAAATGACTCAAATGAACTAGTTAGAGAGTTGTTCAATTGTTATGAGATCTTATGTACTACACAAGACACAATTGAAGCAAAAATGATGTGATTCACTCGAATCGATTCATGAACTATAAAGCCACGGTTTGCAATAGCATTCCTTAGATAATTTAAATAATTTCATGAACATCATTTTTAGACATAACCACTCAAGTTCGAGGACTCACATAACCGGTTGGAGTTCACAAACTCCAGCAGAAATTCTCGGGTTCTAGAACTTCCGTTAGTTCGCGGACTGAAACCGAGTTACAATTTCAGTAGAAATTCTCGGGTTCGAGAACTACGCACGTTCGCGGACTGGGTTCACGGACTGGGTTGACTGCTCAAGTACCGGTTTTCACTTGATCAACAAAGTTTGCAAACTTTGGTTCAAGTGCTAAGGACTTATACATATATGTGTTACCACAACAATATTTATATCCCCCAATGGTTATATTGTCTAAACTCTCATTTCAATCATTGAAACATTCTCAGAGGACGTCATATAGTTTTTATTCACAAACTAGTTTTCGCCAGATTAATTTCCAAAGTGATTGAAACATAACATGACTTTCGTCACTAGGCAAAGATGAACTTGACTAAAGCGAAAGCTTTACCAACACACATTTCGAGAAATAGATAAGCGAGATATACTCATCTCGAAATATCACATGTGCATATCTTTAGTCTATATAGTAAAATGACTTTTGTCTCAAGATAGGAGATAGAGTAGATAGACTTTGGAGTGATAGATAAGTTCAAGTCTCCATATACCTTATAGTCTATAAAGATCCACTGGTTCCTTGAGTAGTCCTTCGTCTTGTATGATGATTGCCATGGATTTCTTGAGCTCAACTACACTTTCTATCCTAGTCCGAGACCTTAGCTATAGTAGACTAGAAATCAAGACTTTATAGTTTTGATCACTAATATTGACAAACATGCTTGAGATAGCAACACATGCGAGTTCGACCGAGCAGTGCTCTAACACTTCTAAAATCCAAACCCTTATGGGTATCGTTGATAGTGGATTTTAGTTCATGGCTGAAGTTGTAAAACCAATTTTTGTGCCAACACCCTGCAAAGGGCAAGGCCATTTGACAAACGATGAGCGCAGAAATACTTTTGTTCTATTTATTAGAAAGCAATTCGATAAATATACAAAATTTACCCAGAATGGTGCATGTAGAAACAATCCCTATTCTTGTGAATCTATAGCATTATTAATTAATGCAAGACTAGCCTTGTGTTTCCTGTGCTGTTCTCAACATGACTCTCATTATTGGTGCGGCATGATGACCGAGTGTTGCTCTCAACAGAATAACACGAATCTTTAAGTGTCAATAGTGAGGAATGCACGAAGTACCCGTACATGAAATTCCATATGTGTTGCAGTTTGATCACAACCATCCAACTTCACCAGCATGTTTGGATGTCTTAGATCAAACCTATGACCATGGAAAAGGTACCATCATGTTCACCGCCTGCCCAATGTGGGCCTCACACGATCGGCATCCCCAAGGGAGGAGCATAACATGCAAAACCGATCGGTTGAAGTTGCATGGGTGTGAACTGTAAAAAACCCTAATTAGGGTTTGCGACATGTTACATGTGTCGCTAATCGATCACGAGCGTCCATCTTCGCAAGCTTGGATGGAAGGTGTAGATGTAGACTTAAAGGGTCCCGAGCATGTCAACATGATCACCGTGGGCCCGTCTACATGTATGATCGATCGACCAAGGCCAACCATGTCCTGAAGTATCGAAACGCGCCCCCGAAGTAGGCATGATGCACGGCTTCCAATTCCTTTGCGACATGGGATTTCTATTGCAAATCGATCTCAACCGCTCCTCTTTGCCGGTCAAATTGAGTGACCTAGATCGTACCTTCATGGGGAAGTGAGGCACGGACGTGTACACCAGCATTCCGTCTACACACATGATTGGTCGGTCCTGCCTAAAACACTTTCCATGCTTGGTTTAGACCAAGCTAAAGAGTGATGCTTGCGCACCTTTTCAAAACCCTAATCAACAGTCGCAGATGTGTCATCTCGTCCGTCCAACTCTACCAGCTTGGTTGGGCAGCCCAGGTTAGGATTTAAACGGCCAATAAGGTGCCGTGGTGATTACCATCTGTCATTCTACCACATGGAGTGATCGGAAAAGGGAGGGATTGCTTGCGCAACCTCCAAAAGGTCATTCGAAGATGGCTAGGCATGCACCTGTTTTAAGACACTTAATCCGCGACCTACTCCGTTAAGCTTTAAAATAGCGATGCTTCATCCATGCTGAGTACATTCAATGAATTACATGCATAGAGTATACACGATATCTTATAAATATCGACTTCCCAAATAACTTAGTTATTTAACCTAGCATTATATGCTACCTTCTGTGGGTCCCACGAATCCACACGATCGAGACATCAAACATGTCACAAACTGGGGGATACTTACTGGGGTATTGGTCTGGCAGTTTACAACGTGCAGCATGCAAAGCGCCATCACAAGAACGTGTCAGGAAGACATGGAAGGTTAGTGATGATGGGAAAAGTGGGCCAAGACGTGATCGTGCAATCACCCACACGACTCCACCACTCCATCACTCAACTTCCTCCACTTCCTACGAGATGAAGGTTTGCGCTCTATGACTTGTATAAATAGGCCCTTTGCCTATTTTACAAACAAGACAAATAAGTATAGAAAACCAATTGTTGTCATTCGTATCCAGAAAGCACCAGAGTTGATTGCTTACATTATTGCAAGCCAATTCGATATTCTGATACAAGTCATAAACATCCAACACCTTCAAAATCTCAACACCTTCTTCGCTTCCCTCCCTAAGATCAACCCCATCTCCTTCACTTTGTGACCGAAGCAAGTCTGGAACGTCCATTTCTTGGTTTAGGCCAGGATTGTATAGATTGATCTCTCGAATCAAAAGAACTCATGTGCAGTGAATTTGTTTTATGTTTAAATTCATTTCTCATCCACACACCCAAAATTACCAAAACCAGCAGAAATAGTTTTTACCCATAAACAGGTATTCTCCAAGATGTTGATGCTAGAATTTCTATCTGTCTCCATAAACTTCTCTCCTAAGCTGCTAGAACTACTTTAATAAAGCATATTGGTCAGGTCATCCTTCTTTATCAAATGAGAGCCTTCCTTATCCTTAAACACCTTTGTAGAAAAATGGACTCTCACCTCTGTAAGTTTTGGTGGGGGGGGGGACCCTTGACCTAAAAGATAAAAATCTTCATCTTTTGGGTTGGGACATTCTTTGCTTTCCTAAGTCTGAAGGAGGTCTTGGATTTAGGAAATTTGAACTCAATAATCTTGCTATGCTATCCGGGAATATCTGGAGGATAATTGAGAATCCTGATTATCTGCTGGCTTCTACTCTTAAAGGTAGATACTTTCCTATGACTGATTTTTTAAATGCCAAGTGTCCAGCTAATTGTTCTTGGACCTAGAAATGTTTGCATGCCATTAAAGAGCTTATCAAACCTTTTATTACTTGGATTGTTTGAGATGGTCAATTTATTGACCATTGGTGTAACTAATGGATTCCTTCTTTAGGTTTTGCTGTCCCCAACCCTTTGGTGCCTCCAGATCCAACTATAAACATTTCTTACTTTATTAATCCTATTACTAGATCTTGGGATGTTGATAGATTGAACACTCACTTTGATGATGCTTCTGCTAAGAAGATTGTCACTATTCCCTCAAGGCGTTGTTGCACTCCTGACAGGAGGGCTTGGGATCTTTCAAAGAATGGTAGATTTACCTCTAAATTTGCTTACTTGGGACTTCGAGGGCTTAGGCCTTCTCCTTGTAGTTCTCTTTGGAAGCGTATTTGGAAAATTAATGAGCCTTATAGAATTCAAGTTTTGAGTTGGAAAGCTGCAAGAAATGCCTTACCTGCCTGCTAGAACTTTTCTTCATACTAGAATGCCTATGAATTCTGTAGATTATGCTAGATGTAATGACCCTTATGAGTCGATTATGCTAGATGTAATGACCCTTATGAGTCGATTATGCATGCTCTAGTTCTTTGCCTTTTGCTAGTCGTGTTTGGTTCTTATCCTCTTTCTTTGTTAACACTCAGTCTTTTAGTACTAAAACCTTTATTGATTGGATGTTATTCTAGTAAGTTAATCCTGTTTCTAAACTCCCTGATGGAGATCAATGTTTCTTTGTTGCTATCCTTTGGTCTTTATGGAAAAGTAGGAATAACCTGGTATTTTAAAATATCAAATAGAATTACAATGTTGTTCTGATGAGATCTAGAGCCATGTTATTAACTATAAAAACTAGTGCTTTTGTTTACACTATGGTCCCTATTAGTATATGTGACAAATGGATTCCCCCACTGTTGATGGTGGATTTTAGTTCAGGGCTAAAATTGTAAAACCAATTTTTTTGCCAACACCCTGCAAAGGGCAAGGCAATTTGACAAACGATGAGCGTAGAAATCCTCTCGTTCTATTTATTTGAAGCAATTCGATATATACACAAAATTCATCCAAAATGGAGTATGTAGAAACAATCTCGATATTCTGTGAATTCACAGCATTATTGATTAATGTAGTTGCAGGAATTCCTACAATACACCACTCACAAGAATCTATAATAATCAACACATCTTTAAGATCAACAATCACACTTTTTTATTAATTGATTTATCAAATTTTACAAGAAGGAAATGAAATCAAGAAAACAACGACTATTCTGGACTTTCTCTCTCTTCAAAACTTTCTCCTCACTCCAAAAAGATCTCTCCCTCCTTTAGGCCTGCTCGAATCTTTATATAGGATATTACATAGTGGATGACAGCTAATCTAATCTTTATTTTCGGATCTGGCTCGCGAGACTCTCGTAAGCATACAAGTGTTTATTTCACAACATTATCAAATCTCGCACGATCTTCACATCTTTCTCGTGTTTCTGCTGGCGTCATCTATTACGTCATTTCTTTAATCAACTTGCGAAGTCCTTTCAATGTGTTGTAAATGGAGATTTCGCAAGCGTGTTATTGTTGCGAGATTCCGATCCTACATCTTGCCTCTTCTCATATCTTCTCTGCGAAGGGGAGAATGTCATGATAAATTGTACTTCAAAATGCCGCAGCTATTCATCTCTTTTGTGAAGTTCTCTATCGACAATATTCCATGAATTAAGCATAACTGCTTACACGTGTTAAATATTTCCCTGTTCACCGGCACATTTAATGTTAACCGGTCATCACTCTTTTGTCTATTTAAGAAGAGATTTAGTAGAGAGATAATTTCTTTCTTTTACTTCGTCTTCTTCATCTCCACATTCTCTGCAAATCTTCATCGTCTGCAACCTTTTACAAATTCATCTTTCTGCTACTGTTCTTATGGAGTCATCAAGGTTAGTTTTCTTTTTTCTTCTTCTGATTTTGCTGAAACTGATCTTATCTACTTAAATTGTCTTATTTGATTTTCTTCATATTTATTCAATTTCCATACTTTTTCCGTTTCAGCAAAGCACCTCTAGTATCAAATTTACAGTCCAAAACCCTAATATTCCCAAGGGCTCGCAGCAAAGAGTCGCTGTAAACAAAAGAAAGCCTGCGAATCGCAAGGTAGTAAGAAATACTATTCTTTTAATAACAATATTGTTGCATCTGTTTCTCATCTGAATTGCGATTCGCAGGGTGATGGAGATGTTAACAAACCCCTCAAAAGGTCTCGCCATCTTAAAACTGTTGAAACTTCTGTCCCCTTTCCTACATTTAACCCTTCAATATCTCCTGTAATACCTTCAAAAGTTGAATCCTTACTTCCTGTCCACGAAGATATCGCCACAGATTTCTCCCCTTCAACTGATTTTCCTATGCTTGAAGTTCCTTTTATTAATCCTGCTGCGAATAAAACATCCTCTTCTCCTGCTTCCAATACCTCTCATCTTGACACCATCTCAACCCCAGTCATTTATCTTCCTCAAATTTCATCTTCAAATGATGCATCTACAACAAAGAATGATTCAATTCCCCAACTTCCTGTCATCACCACTTATTCATCCGAATCTCTCCCTTTTGCTAAAAAAACGTTGGAAGGAATAGATATTGCTTTCAAGGTTTTATCTGATGTTTTAGATGATGTAAAAAAATCTTCCGTTGATCCTATCAAGTTTGGTGTCTGCGAAATTTTGAGTAAGTATTTTGGTTCTGACAGAATGATTTCGCAAACATCCTTAGAGAAAGAAGTTGAAACTTTGAAGGAGAGTCTCCAAGCCATGACCTTGAAATGTAGCACTCTTCATCTTGAAAACCAAAAGCTTCAGAATGTTTCGCTAGATTGTGATGATCTTCGCAAGAAGAATAAAGAATTAAAAGGTACAACTTTCTTATCTTTGTCCTCGACTTATCTTTTTTAATAGTTTTGCCCTTTCCATACTCTTTTTTCTTAAAATCCCTTGTTCTCCCTTTAAGTTTAAACTAGAAACGAATAATGGAGAGATATCAGCTTAAATCCGCCGCTGAAGAAGCCCGTGTGGATAGAGATGCTTGGATGGATGAATATAACCAATTAGATAACCTTCATACATACTCTGTCGATCAAATATATATTCTTACCAAGGAGAATACTCAATTAATTCAGAAGCAAAACTTATTAAGTAGTGAATTATCTCGTCTCTCTTATTCTTTGACTAGAGCTAATTTGGAGTTGGAATCTTTATCAGATGAGAATAAAACCTTATCTTAAGAGAAGCGAATTCTTTTAAATAAGGTTGAGATCTCTTCGCAACAACTTATCATTTGCCAAAAAGTATGTAATGATCAAGAAAAATCTCTCCACTCATTGAGAAATAAACTTAAGGAAGTGACAGAATCATCGACTGCTGAGAGAGATAAATTTATTAATGGTAGAATAACTTTAAGTGTAAAGGAAAGTCAACTCAAAGATCAATACTCCAAGCTAGAAGAATCCTACACTTCTCTTGCGAAGGCCTTACTCATTTATAAGAAAAGAATCTTCAATCTCGCCGGAAAGGTTTAGTTGGAGATAAATTTGACGATGCAGTGGACCACTTAGAGAATAGTTGCTTGGATTTAGCTCAATATATTATTTCATAAAAGGAAGGTAGTCATAAAAATTTGACTGCCTCAACCATTTTTTATTTGTTAAGTCTCTTTGTGATATTTTCCTCGCGAATCCTTTGCCTGAATATTTTTCTGTATTCTTTGTTTTCATAGAATCTGAGAGAAATCTTCTTTACTTCATTTATGTTTTGGAGTCTAAATTCGCCAATATTCGCAAAGAGAATGCAATACTTGCCTTTACCCTTGCTCGTTCTCGTGATCAAGCGAAAAGAAGATTTGATTATCTTGCTTATTTCAAAGATATGGAAAGTAGAAATCATCAGAAAGCATTCCTTCGCCAAGTTCATCTCAAGTATGAAGTTCTTGTGAATGATATCTTGTTGTCCAACTCTCTTCCTCCTACATCAGTCGAACCTTTGGAATTATATGACGATGAAGTCTCTTGTGCTCCTGATAGTGATTATGATTATGAAAAGGGTGAAGATTTCACAGATGAAGAAGAAATTCCTCTTAAGGAAGCAACTATTGGTGATAACCAAAATGAAGAAGAGACTAGAGTAGACCAGGATGAAGGGAAGACTGACGGAAGTGAGAAATCTAGCGAAAGTGAGAAAGATGGCGAAGAGTGTCCATTATCTCATATTGGCGAAAAAATTAATGAAGATATTTCATCTTCTCCTGGTGAAACTAACATTGAAGCTTGAACTTCTTATGTAATTTTACTTCCTTGAATTTTTTCATCTTCATAACTTCTTGCGAATGATGTACTTCAGTCAACTTTAAAATGCATTTACTCTTTTATTATTGTGCTTGCTGGCGAGAAAGATAATGATTCTTGTTTAATAATTCACATACTGCCTCTCATTATCTTTCTTGTGATGAATGATCTGCATAAGTAATAGTTAATGCTTATAAATTTTTTTTTTGCGTCATGTGGTCTTATTTTGCCTTCCTAGTTAAAGGTATTATTTTGCTACCTCTTTTCGTTGCGACAAAATCGCAGGACGTCTTTGGACTTTCATGCAAAAAACCCCTTGATCTTGCCTTAACTTTTTTCTCTTGTCATTTTTGTTGCGACAATATGACATGCCTAAATATTCTTGCAAAAATAAAGCCCCATGATATTGTCGTCTTGTGACGAAATCGCAGGACGTCTTTACACTTTCATGTATTGACCCATTGATCTCGCATTATCTTTCTCTTTGTATTATTGCCTCTTCAGGATTGTTGCACAAATATGACAACTCTTGATACTCCCATGAGTAAAAAGCCTCATGACATTTGCGTCTTAAGACACTTATCAGCTCCCTAATGGAGGGTGCCGTCCTTATCACCCCCTGGTTGCCCCTTCAAGGAGGAGTACCTCTACCATACAAGGTTGGATCCTCCCATTCGGTTTGTATCAAACACCAGTTGTTTTCGCAGCCTCTTATCCCTTCGCCGATATGGCTCATGGTTACAAGACTACACCCTAAGTGGGGTTTTCTTCGGACCGAGTGCAGCATAAGCCAAGACTTTCCAAGAACGGCCAAGTACGCTCCATACGCCCCAGACATTCTTGGATCAACCGTGTACCTCGGCGCCTTGATCATATTCTTCACTCCTTAGGAGAGACATTCTCACCTTAGTCGCCCAACCTAAGTCATATGCTTAAGCTGAGAATCCAAGGCGCCTCTCCTGGATGTGCTTTATTGACCCAAAATCTCCATGACTCAGGTTCCAGGGGCGATGTAACCTTTTCCCTGAGCCATGCGGTAGATACCCCCTTCTATGATGCACTTTAGGTCTTACATTTATCTCTTGCGAAATTTTGATTTCGCGAACTAGGGTATGCACCATAGTAGGATCGCTCATTTCTAATCTTAGATTTTTATTCATCTTAGATTGTCTCTTGTGAAATCTTCGCACATTTCCATTCTGTACATAATTTTGCTGCTATACTTTCATAAAATCTTGATATGTATTTATTTTATTTCAAAATACATTATTTCATGAGTCTATTCCTTTTCGAATCTTTTATGGGTAATATCTTTTTAAATATAATATGTTCCACGGTCTATCAAGTCTATGACCTACATCCTTACCCTCCGGATCCATCAATCTGTATTCCCCTGTTCCAACTATCTCCTTAATGATGTAAGGTCCATCCCATTTTTTTGCTAGTTTTCCACCATTTTCTTGCTGATAAACATGTATTTTTCGCAGCACTAAATCACCTGGTTGAAATTCACGTGTTTTGACGCGTTTATTATACTCTCTGGCTAATATTCGCTGATAATTCTCCATATGTTGTAGGGATCTTTCTCTATTTTCTTCTAATTCATAAAGCTTGGTTAAAATCATACTCGCACTAAGATTTCTCTCCCAAGCGCCTCTCTTTGTTGTTGGAATAATAACTTTTGTTGGTAACACATCTTCAACTCCATATGTTAAACAAAAGGGGGACATTCCCGTAGCCTCTCGCCTGGTTGTGTTGTAATCCGAAACTGCATTATGTACCTGTTCGTACCATGCTCTATTATGTCCTTCTAACTTCTTCTTCAATATGTCTGCAATTATCTTATTTGTTGCTTCTGCCTGTCCATTTTCCTGTGGATATAAAGGGGTAGATTTCCCACATTTTATCTTAAATGCATTGAGTAACATTTCTATATTCTGCCCTTCAAATTGTTTCCCATTATCAGATACCAATTGTGCGGGAATTCCAAATCTGCAAATGATATTTTCGAATATGAATGTAAAAATGTCTTTGTCGCGAATATGCTGTACTGCCTTTACTTCTGCCCATTTTGTGAAATAATCCGTTGCGATAATTAAATATCTTCTTTTTCCAGATCCTGGTAAAAATGGTCCCACAATATCTAATCCCCACTTTCCAAATGGCCATACACTTGTTGAAGATGATAATGGTGCTCCAGGTGCATGTATTTTCTTTCCGTGTCGCTGACAATCTTCACAACGTCTTGATATTTGTTTCACATCTTCATGCATATATGGCCAGTAATAACCTTGCATTTATGTTATGTATGCCAATGATCTTCCTCCACTATGATTGCCAGCGTCCCCACTATGTAACACCTTTAACATTTATTCTCCCTCTTTTCGTGTCAAACATCTGAGTGATGGTCCATTAAAGGATCTTCGATATAATACCCCATCTCTTAGTTCATAGTTTGTCGCATGGCTTTTTAATTTGTGTGCCTCCAATCTATTTCTTGGTGTTTCTCCTTTCGCCAAATATGCATGGAGTTCTGCTCTCCAATCTTCGATATTTGGTACTTGCCTTTCTTCCCCACCTTCTATTATCATTACATCTATTTCTTCTTCTTCTTCTTTGTTGACTGATGGTAATAGAAGTGTCTGTATTTTTATGCATATCGCAGTTGGGTCTGTCATCATACTTGAAATGAAAGCAAAAGCATATTCCAACCTGTTATCTTTCCTTGATATATGTCTCCAATTTATTTTTTGGGATTCTCATTGATAACTCTTCAACAAGTTTCTTGTATTTCTTTAAGGATGGTTCATTCGTAGTGTACTCTTATTTTATTTGGAGAATAACTTTTGTGAATCACCTGGTGATTCTTACATTTTCCAACTTCATTTCTATTGCAAATTTTAGAGCATGTATCACAGCTTCATATTATGTTTCTTTATTAGTGGATGCGAATTCCAGTCTGAAGGAAAAAGCCATTTTGGCTCCTTCTGGTGAAATCAGGACAACTCCAACCGCATTTCCTTCCCTATTTGATGATCCATCCACCAATATTTCCCATCTATTAGGCTCTGTAAACAAATCTCTTGGATTTCCATGTTCTTCTTCCATATCCATCATTTCCTCCACAGCTTCATCATCTTCTAGAGGAAATTCTGCTAAAAAATCTGCGATAACTTGTGATTTTGGTGAAGATAATATTTCATATTTAATTTCGAAATGCCCTACTTGTGCATTCCATCTCTCAACCATGCCTAACCTTTTTGAATTCTTCATCACTGATTCGATTTGTACTTTTGTCAACACCCTACTTTGTGCGCCTGAAAATATATGCGAAGCTTAAACGTTGCAAAAACCAATGCCAGAATTAACTTTTCAATCTTTGAATAATTTTTATCCGCAGCATTGAATGTTTTCTTGATGTAGTAGATTAGCCTTTCAACTCCTGCATCTATTCGCAATAACATCAAGCACTTTAACGCGTCTTGAAGTTGTCGCAAGGTATATTAATAGTTCTTCCCCCGGTTCCGCCTTTTTTAAAATAGATATATTCACCAGATGTTCTTTTATTCCTTGGAGTGCTTTCTCACATTCATCTATCCATCTGAATTTTGCACCTTTATTGAGTATGTTGAAAAAATGTTTACATTTATCTGACGATCGCGAAATGAACCTTCCTAGCGAAGCCAAAAGTCCATTTAACTTCTGCACATCCTTCACCGTCGCAGGTGTTGGCATGTCACGGATTTCTTGCAATTTATCTAGATCAACTTGTATTCCTTCTTTTGACACAATGTAACCTAAAACTTTCCCTGATGCCACCCCAAAAATACACTTTTCGGGATTCACCTTGATGTTAAAATGTCCGATCTGTTCAAAAATCTCCTTTAGATCTTGTACATGATCTTTAGCTTCTTTTTGTTTATCAACATATCATCCACGTACACCTCTAATATTTTATGTATTCATTTTGCAAATACTTTCTCTACCATCCTTTGATATGTTACACCCGCGTTTCGCAAACCAAACGGCATTTCCGTATAACAATATAATCCTCTTGGAGCAAAGAAAGCAGTATGTTCTTAATCTTCTTCAGCGAGAGGGTTTTGATTATAGCCTTTGTACCCATCTAAAGAGGATATTCTATAATTTCCCGCTGCTGACTCAACCATTTGTGGAATGTCTTTCGGACAAGATTTATTTAGATCAGTAAAGTCTATACAAATTATTATCCCCTTATTTTTCTTTGGGACCACTACCATGTTTGCTATTCACTTTGGATATTTAGCTTGTCTTATAATTCTTTCATCAAGCATCTTCTGTAACTCTTCTTCTATTTGGGGATGATATGTTGTTGCGATTTTTCTTATTCTTTGTTTGAACGGCCTTGCCTTTCTGTCAATATCCAACCTATGACACGCAACTGATGGATCTATTCCAGGCATCTCATCCATGTTCCATGCGAAAATATCTTTATATTCTCGCAAGAGACTAATGGTTCTTTCTTCTCATCTGTATCCATCTTGGTTCCAATTTTGAGTATTTGATTATAGCCTTTGTACCCATCTAAAGAGGATATTCTATAATTTCATTCTTTGACTCAACCATTTGTGGAATGTCTTTAGGACAAGCTTTGTTTAGATCGGTAAAGTCTATACAAATTCTTATCCCCTTATTATTTTTGGAACCACAACCATGTTTGCTATCCACTTCGGATATTTAGCTTGTCTTATAATTCCTACATCAAGCATCTTTCGTAACTCTTCTTCTATTTGGGGATGATATGTTATTGCATGTGTCAATAGTGAGGCATGCACGGCAATGCCGTACATGCTACATCTCTCGGTGTGTTATACTAACCCGATTGAGTATATATATCTTGGTGTGTTATACTAGCCCGATTAACCATATTTGAATATGAACTATCCATACTCGGTCTCAGAAATAATCACGACCACGAAGTTGTCGCATGATTTAACCGGCATATAGCGATCCTCCAACATGAGCGATCTATCACCACAATGACCACCGGCGAGCTCGTTTATACCTGGACCGGTCGAACATATATCACGCCTCAAAAATAGCCACAAATGCCCGCACTGAAAAGGGTGGTCGAGTTGGTATGAAGCGGCTTGGATGAATCTCATACGACGGGATTTCCAACGACGGTCTCAAAATAAACCACGGCCGTCAACCGCTAAAGCGTGATTGAATCGGCGTGGATTATCCCATAACCGGTCGGACAAGCATCTGCTACCGGAGGGGCACCCTTCCTACCTACGTGAGCAACCTTATCATGAGCAAGCCTTGGAGAAATAAACGTTTACTCAAACAAGGTTGGCGTGATGCTTTAGGGTCACGAAATTCCATATGTGTCGCCCGGTTTGATCACAACCATCCCATCTTCTTTCGGCATGTTTGGGTGGCTTAGATCAAACCTATGACCATGGAACATGTACCAATATGTTCACCGTCACTGCCCAATGTGGGCCTCACATGATCGTCCTCCCCGAGGGAAGAGCATAACATGCCAAAACCGATCGGTTGAAGTTGCATGGGTGTGTGAAGAAGCACAAAACCCTAATTAGGAGTTTTGCGGCATGTTACATGTGTTGCTAAAACACTTCCCATGCTTGGTTTCAACCAAGATGAAGAGTGATGCTTTCGCACCTCTTCAAAACCCTAATCAACGGTAGATGTGTCATATCGTCCGTCCAACTATACCACTTGGTTGGGAAGCCCAGGCTATGAGTTAAAAGGCCAATAAGGTATCGATGATTACCATCTGTCACTCTACCACATGGAGTGATCGTCCAGGAGGGATTGCTGCAACGGCCTCAGCGGTCATTCGAAGATGGCCGAGAATGCACCTGTTTTAAGACGCTTAATCCGTGACCTACTCCATTAAGATTTAAAACATATCGATGCTTCATCGATGCTAAGTATATTCAATGCATTACATGCATAGAATACACACGATATTTCATGAATATCGATTTCCCAACTAACTTAGTTATTTAACCTAGCACGTATGCTACTTCCCATGGATCCCACGATCCACACCGGGAACATCAAACATGTCACAAACAGGGGATAATTGCGAGGTATTGGTCCAGCGGTTTACAGCGTGCAGCGTGCAACACACCATCACAAGAATGTGTCAGGAAGACATGGATGGTTAGTGATAATAGGATAAGTGGGACAAGATGTGATCGTGGAATCACCCACACGACCTTGCTCCATCACTCAACTTCCTCCACTTCCCTACTTAGATGTGTAGGTTTGTGCTCTATGACTTGTATAAATAGGCCCTTTGCCTATTTTCCGAACAACACAAACAAGCACGAAAACCATGTGTTGTCATTCGTATCGAGAAAACATTAGAGTTATTAGCACATTATTGCAAGCTAGTTCGATATTCTAATACAAGTCATAAACATCCAACACCTTCACAATCTCAACACCTTATTCTCTTCCCTACCTAGATCAACCCCATCTCCTTCACTTTGTGACCAGAAGCAAGTCTAGAACATCCATTTCTTGGTTTAGGCTAGAATTGTATAGATTGGTCTCTCTAATCAAAAGCACTCCCGGTGCGGTGCATTTGTTAGGGTTTAAGATTCATTTCTCATCCACACACCCCAAAGTTACCAAAACCAGCGAAATAGTTTTTACCCATAAATAGTGGCGACCGGTGGGAGATAAATCTCTCGGTTGTGAACTCAATTTAACCGTTACCCAATACCATTTGGTTGATTTCAAAATGGTTGGTCTTAGGACTTCCCCAACAATGAGGAGCTAAATGGAGTTCCTCCAACCCGAAGATGCTCCTCTTTCCAACGGTACAGCATAATACGCGGTGCGAATTTGGAAGAATCTAACATTGATCGAGTTGGCACAAGTGCGGGAGATTCACACAAAAGAACATGGACACGATCAAAGAAGCAATAAATGGCATACTCGATCTCCTCATTAAGATGACATCAGATATGAGCGGTTTTCCTGTGACCGAGATTTATACAACGGGATTGATCCTCACAATGATCCTCCTCAAGTCGGTAGCTTGACTACGGCAAAGTCAGTGGATCAAGAAGAATCTTCTCTTGGAAAGTTTATCCCGAACTATTGCACCTCTCCCGAAGAATCGATAGGCGGAGACATTTGCAATCAACGAGACGTACGGATGCGCAAATCTTTTGCGTCCGGAAGCCTCAAAAACATGAGGAGATATCTATGAATAACATCACATTTTACGAGAAGAAGACACAATGGCGGAAGAAGGTCTTGCGGGCCTGCACGTTGCGCACGCATCAAAGTTTTAGAGTTCAAGAGGGAATTCATCGGCTGTTTTGGAGTATCTGCCCGAATGTGATTACTCTCGAACACTCGGAAAACCAAAGTTCACCATGCAAGATCGTACGGAAGCCTACCACGGCGACGGAATTTGAAGGCCATAACAACACATGTATGGGTATGTAGTAAATTTATACGCCAGGGCCGTCCAATATAATTTTCCTTTTGTTGACCTTCTTGCGAAATCCTTAACAAAATAATATTTATTGTATTATTGTTGTTCGCAGCCTCTGAGGAAAAGCTTCATTCTACCATCTCTGATTTGAATGCTGATCTAGCTAAGGTTCGCAAAGAAAACGACATTCTTACTGTTAATCTTTCTTACTCACGCGATCTAGCAGAAAGGAAATATGACTACCTTGAATATTTGAAAAATATTGAGATTATAAACTGTGATAAAGCTCATCTTCGTCAAGTTCATCCCGCTGCACAAGTTCTAGTAAATGATATCTTACTGTCCAACTCTCTTCCTCTTGTGTCAATTAAACCTATGGAAGTAGGTAATGATGAAGTTCCCCATGCTGGTGACAGTGATTTCGATTGTGACAGTAACGAAGAAAACCATTCTCAAGGAGATTCAGTAGATAAAGAAAAAACTCCTCCTGAAGAAGTAGCTACTGGCGGTAAACCAACAGTTGGGGAGAAGTTAATAGAAAGAACTTCGAGTTCATCATAATGAGAGGATCACTGGCGAAGATAACACAATAAAAATGATTTAAGTCAAGTAGGCTAATACTGAAGCTTGAATTCTGCTTTTGTTTTCTTGAATTTTTGAATTATCTATTTCTTTTCCCTTTTTTTTTGCGAGTAATGTACTTTTACACAACTTTAGAATTTAGTTATGTTTCTGTCATTTTAAGTATTCAGCGAGAAAGATAATAATACTTAATTTATGAATTCCCATACTTGCCCCTCATTATTTTTCTTGGAATGAACAAATATTTCCTGCATTCTTAAAAGAAAATAGTTAATTTTTGGAATTATTCTATTGGTCTTATTGTGACTTCCTAGTTAAAGGTCTTATTTAGCCAATTTTTTTTTTGGCGAAAAAATCGCAGGACGTCCGTACACTCGCATGTAAAGACCCATTGATCTTGTATTATCCGTGCTTTGTCAATTTCTCTGCGATAATGTGACAGGTCTAAGTTTTCTTGCAAAAACAGAGCCCCGTGCATTGACGTCTTGCGATGAAATCGCAGGACGTCTTTACACTTTCATGTAAAAACCTATTGATCTCATCTTAACTTTTTCTCTTGGATTTTTGCCTCAGTATAATATTTTTCACGCGATAATATGACATGCCTAAATGTTATTGCGAACGTAAAGCCCCATGACATTGCGAACGTAAAGCCCCATGAACCTTATCTTCCCCCTGGTTGCCCCTTCAAGGTGGCGTACATCGGCCATACAAGACTAGCCCCTCCCATCCGGTTTTACCAACAACTAGTTGTTTTCGCAGCCTCTTA
>JAJJWX010000430.1:0-15143 GCA_023529315.1 Papaver bracteatum
TGGCTAGTCTTCTTTCCATGCCGGCGGCTTCTTAGTTTACGGGTGTGTCATAGCTTAGGATGTTTCCACAGTTACGTGGATAATTTACGCCTACACTTATATAGAGGTTCTACTATATAAAGTATAAGTTAACTGCAACAATCGAGAAAATGGAAAAATAAACTTACTGCATCCGATTTGAAATAGAACGTATTCATGGCGCTCACAAATGATCTAATATTACTTCAACACCTTGAATTGTACGGTTTTTGTGATTTATGATGTACGATATAGAAATGCCACCAAGATATTTTTGGACCCGTTATTTCACAATTTCAGAATAGTACTTGTACACCGTAGACAACTCTGACCGCCCATCTTTTAATTTGGTAGAATGATCCGTACTTTAATTTGAGATATATGAATCAAATGATATAACTTTGCTAACCAGTAGTTTAACATGAGAGAACTTTTGGCATAGATTCCGGGTCCAATTTTTCCCACTCGAATGGTGCACAATGATTTCACAATTTTGTTTCTTTTTTTCGTTTGAGAACAAATTCTATGGCTAGTGTTACCCGCCAAAATGAAGAAGGGACTACCAATTAAAGCTAATTTGCTCCTACGATGGGTCTTCCAATATTCTTTTAGCCCCACAACTCTTTCATACACTCCATCATGCGAATGAGTGGTTAGGAGTGGACACTACACGTGAAACTGTTTGCCGTGTGAAAAAAGAAAGCTACAAGGGGGACTATTTGAGGTGTAGTAAAAGAATTTGAACTACACGGGGGACTGTCTATCGTGTAGCAATTTTTTTTCCTTAGATGGCAGACAGGCCCTTTTTTTTTTGATTTTTTTTCTAGACGGGAAAAATGTCTCTCGTCTAGTCTTATTTTCCTCCTTCCCCACAACGGGATTACTCCTTCGACTAATCAAGCGTTCCTTCAAAATGAAGGAGTTAGTTTCATTTAGAGACTACCATAACCCATGCTCGAAAACTTGTTGTGATGAAAATTTATAGAAGTATATGTGTGGAATTTTTTGAACAAACTCTAAAAGAGACTAGTTTATGTACATCCCCGAAGGAAAGAGGCATTTGAAATTTGGAAACTAATAAGTTAAACGGATGATCGACAAGCGACATAATATTGACCACCCGTGAGAACACTCTTATTTGCTGCTTGATTAGACTATTTCGCCAGCTCAGCCTCTTGCCACTTCGATAAAGACTAGTGAAAACTACAAGTAAACCCAATTTTCAGATTTTCTTCTTTGTAAAACCCACGAGACGGGAAATCTTCATGCCCACTTTCTAGTTTTTGGGATAAAATTTCTACGAAACCCATATTTTCTAAAATTCTCATTTCGTTTTTTTTCTTTATAAATACTCAGTTCATCGTTCCGTCTTAGAGACAATAATATCGTCTTCCGTGATCATTTTTTTTTTAATACATTGATCTTGAATTATATGTAAATAAGATCCCTTATCATTTTCAGCTCTTCTAATGACCATCCAGTCACGATTGTCATCATATTTCCAGGTATTAGCTTTTGAATCACCATTGTTGGAAACAATTGAGAGGAGATCTTTTAGATGGGATGAAAGCGAGACAGAAGTTTCCCCTTGCGAAGATGTTTTTGCAAAGAATTCTTTGATTAGTATGACATCAGTTGATTTAGATCTGTAATTAGAAAGACGAAAGAACTTTTTCTCTATTGTAACATATTGAAAATGGGAGTATTTCTGGGACATGGGTGCCATAAGTTGATTAAAGAGATTGATTAGAGGATTATTTTAGGAGGATTTAGCGGATTTGATTAAGCTAGTAAGGAAGTGAAGATGAACAGATTGGAAAAAGAAAGAGGAAAGGAGGTGAAGAGACAGGAGAGAGAAACGTTGTGTCTAAGGAAGACAATCGTGAAGCTAGTAGGAAAGCTAGAATACTAATTTTTTTATGGATGAGAGTGCAATGCATTTTGTGCAATGACGTTGCAATTAATTTTTTTTTTCATACACATTGAATAATAACTGCATAACATATTATGCAGTCATGAAAATTGATGTATAACCTATTATGCATCTATAAAATTTGTTGCATAACTTGTTATGCATCCGAAAATATGACTGCATAATGCGTTATGCATTGAGAAAATTGTTGCTTAATCTTTTATGCATCGAGAAAATAGATGCATAACTTTGATATGTATCCCAGTAAATATGGATGCATCTCAGTATGTCATCAATTTTTTAAATGTATGCGCTAAAATCAACCAAAAAATGGTAATATAACTTGTTATAGATGCATAATTTTGTTATCCAAATGCATAATGTGTTATGTAGTGGAGAAAATGGTTACATAATTAAGTTATATGCGTCTTGAGAATGTGTTATGCATCGTTTTCAGCATCGCATAATGGTTATGTATCAAGTTTTACGAAAATTTTCCCTAAAATGAGGATCACCTCCGATTTTTTAAGTGAAAAACAAAAAATTGATATTCTTGTTTGTACTCGTTTGCGTAGCTCTTTTAAAAGATTTCCAACGATATAAAATTTGTAAAATTCTAAGTAGCGGATTTTTAGATATATTATGTCCAAGTTCGCTTTCAATTATCACTGAAAAATTAGGATCATAACGAGTTATGCCTGAAAAGATAGTATGCATAATGAGTTATGTATTGATTCATAATAATTTCATATAATTATGGGTGTCACCATACCAAAAATTAATTGTGGGCTTGACAATAAATTTTTTTTTTTTTGGGTCTCCTCCTAATTTTCCCTAAAGACTATACCGCTTAATTACGAACGTTATTTTGGGGACCATGGGTTTTTTGGGCGGACCATGATTTTTTAGACATAAGTTCGGTTAGTTGCAAAATTTTTTTCCCAACCGAACATAAAGTTCGGTTTAGTTATAAAAACATTTACCCATCGAACATATGTTGGTTAGTTGCAAAAATATTTACCAATGAACTGGTTAGTTAGGTTAGTTGCTAAAAAATAATTTCCAACTGAAGCTGGTTAGTCAAGTTAGTTGCAATAAACATTTACCAACGAGTAGTTAGTTCAGGTTAGGTGGCAAAAAATTAACCAACAGAACAATAGTTAGGTTGGTTAAAACATTAACTAACGAACAATAGTTCGGTTAGTTGCAAAAAATATTTAGCAACCGAACTTTAGTTCGTTTAGGTCGCAAAAATATTTCCTAACCGAACTTGGTGCGATGAAAAAAAAACCATGGTCCCCCGAAATAACCATGGTCCCCAAAATAACGTTCTTAATTACTTTGGCTAGGAAAATTGGTTCCACTATTTCGCTAGGCTCAGCCTCTGCGGCTCGACATACGAATTGGCCTTAATGGGCTCTTGAATTATATGGCTTGAGTAGGGTATACATTGATTAGGGTTTAGGATGATTGACCGAACTATATAAAAGAAACAAGGGGACGTCTCCTTCACTAAGTAAACCTTGCAGACTTGCAGTTTCCATCTCTGTTCTGCAAGATCCAATTTCTCCTCCCATTAAACTTCTCTGATCTGTAATCCATTTTCTTTTTCTCAAGTCACTTACTGCAAAGAAGTAAGTCGATCAAATGGTGTTTGAATTGAATCTTGGTTTTGTGTGGGAACCTAACATCATATACCTCCATGGGATTGATTCATTCACCAATCACCTAATTCTCAAAGCACGATGATATTTCCTCTCACAAGTAAGTCTCATCATCCATTTCATTTTTATAGTCTTAGTTGATTGATTGATTGATTGATTATTTTCTGAAATTGTGATTTGGTTGAGTTTTTTTCTTTGATTTTGAATCTCAAACCCTTATTAGTTTTTTAATTCCAAAATTCGATTCAGTTTCAAATTCAATTTCTGATTAGTTGGACTAATTGATTTCTGTAATTCTTGTAATTCTTGGATGCACATATGTCTAATAATATCATGACTTGTGGATCTGCAGAGACACTGTCTGTAGGCTGTTTGGTACCGATGTTATAAACCTGAAGTAATTGGAAGGTCTACATGAAAAACATTTCAACGTTGAATTTTCAGATGTGTCTTTGATTATTCCACAAACAGGATATCCAAATGTTATCAAAATATTCCGAACCAGTGGTCTAGGACCATGTTTTACCAGTGGTACAAATTAAGGAAACCATTATCTTTCGAATTGGAAGACGGCATAATTCAGCTGGCTGTTAAGAAGATTAAGGAAACCATCACAAATACTCTACACACCATCTCAAATTCTCAACTGAGATGGTGAGTTGAGGATTTGCAATTGTTTCCTTAATCTTAGTATTCTTAATATGCATCCACCAAGACAAAGAAATTAGAATTTACAGCAAATTCTAACATCGGGGGAGAATTTGCTGTTATCATGCTGAATGCAGTATCCATAACAATCTGATTGCGGGGGAGTTGCCTGGAAAGCCGGAGGAAAGTCGCGGGAAGGAATTTCCTTGCAGGCTACGAGTTGGCAGTGAATTATGAAAGGAAAGTGTTGTGTAAGATCAAATTGTTTTACATAGCAAAGGTGGATTTTATCTTTGTTCATTTGTTGGTTGATGATGCTAGAAAGGAACTCCATTATCCCAGCAGCATGCTTTATGCAAATGCTCGATCTGCTGCTATTGTACAAACATTTCTATGCATTTGATTTTATCCCTTTTTAAATGAGATAAAAAGGTCGCAACACACTGGAAAAAGGGACTTGGGAAATCTCTGTATGGATTGGTAAGGGAATTCTGCTGGATTGCAGTTATGTTTATAATTCACTAGAGGTAACATTTTATTTTTACAAGCAATGCAATCCGATTGGACCAGAGTAAGCATTAGAAAAACAGACCTCTCAGCAGGAATCACCAAATTCGCAAGTGGTGTACACTGCTTCTGAAGTGAAAGCCATTGGGCTTTGTGACCTTTTTACCCTTGTCTCTCACCAGCAGCACCCATGAATACTATCCATGGGCTATTGGATTAGGGCTTGAATAGGTTATCCACTAGGGTTTTGGATGAAGTATAAGTATCTCCTTCACTAAGAAAGTTAGCCTCTTGCAATTTTCCATCTCTCTATCTCTGATTGACTGATTCTGCCAGATCCAGATCCAGTATCTCCTCCTCCCATTGTAACTCGCTTGTTGTGTAAAGAAGTTACCCCAAAGAACTTGTAGCACAGGCAACCAGCAGTTGAGTACCATCACTGTCCTGTGCTACAAGTTGACAGCGAAATACAAATGGAAAATGTAACTCAAGAATTGAAAATTGTTCCAACTTGCAGAGCAAATGTGCATTTTATCTGTGTTCCTTGTTTGGTCAGTGATATGCTATAGACTCCCTTTGAGAGTATATCTGAAAATGGTCGGACTGTCAGAAACAAGTCTGATCTGTTACACCTGTGAATATTGAAGACCATACCAAGTCTTTGCCGGTGCAGCTTCTGGCATTATGATGCACAGCAAATATTTTGTAGTTTTTTCTCAGCCAGCGCCGCTTTCTCCAGCTCTTGAACTGATCAAATATCCCATGTTAACATTAGCAGAAACCAAAAATCACCTCGAGCTTATCTTGTGCCGGTTATCATTGCTAGGGAAGTGCGGAACAAGGAAAACTAAGCAAAGAAGGTGCTGCATTCATTTGTGTAGAGTAGAAGCACTCTCATTAAAATTCTAGATGGTTCTTCGCTTTCGTTATGTGCATTTGGAAACATAATCATCATTCAAGGAAAATAATTCGTGCTACGCGTGGACACCGCAAGTCTATGTTGTTTGAAAATGGAGTCGTTAAAATTGAATAAAGAAAAATTACATTAGCATTTGCACAAATTGATTTTGCAGCGGTTCTTGTTCTTGCTTACCCAAATCCTAAGCTTATTATCCGATTTACGTTATTAGGTTGCCAATGGGGAGGAAACTGTTTCAGACTGGAAAGAGCTATTCAACAAAATGGATTCAAAATGCAGATGAAGAACAGCTTCAATGACTACCGCTAGGGCTAAGATGTGGTCGGGTCACATACTCTAATTATGTGGCCCCTCTTCTTTTGCTTACACGTAATAAAAAATTAGTTTTTAATTAAAACTATATGCTACTTTTTCTCCCTAAAAGTATTAAAACTACCTTTGTCCTAAAAACCACCCCCTCTAAATCTCCTGAAAAGCAAAAAAACTGAAATTTTCCACGACGTAGCGAAGAAGTATGTGGCCCGACCACATCGTAGCTGCTCCGAATGACTACCTATGTATCCAAAGGGTGGTGTTTTACCCTTCGTGTATATCTAATTGTCAAATGTAAAGCACTACCAAAACAATAAAGATTTACCATCGGGAAAAGGATGCTTGCATTTCGCATGCCCATTGTAATTTTTTTTAACTATAACCACCTGGGTTGCACAGACGGCGGACACTACAAAATTCTCAAAAAATTAGGAAACGGACACGTATATACATATTTTATTTATATATTATTTATATATACAATCATGTATTTACACAACAAAGTTAAGTATTTCGATCATAAAAATTAGAAAATGATGCTACATGTGTATGAATTTCAAAAGAAAAAAAGAGATCGTTTGTTTATACACACCGAAGGTCAAGCAATCAATCATTGTTAGACACATGGCAAAATCAAAATGCATTCTTAAAACAACACATGCCCAACAAACGGTATATGTGATGTCATTTCCAATTACAAAATCTTAATAAAGACTTAAATAATTGATATAAATGTTCGTCTTTCTTCATTTAGTTAATAATAGTAAAAATAATGGAAGAAGTGTAAATGAAAATGGAAAAAAAAGGCTTCAAATCCGAGTCATCAGTGCGTCCAAACAAGACGCGCGCAGGACGCGTAAATTGGTGCGTCGGACACGCGTCGTGTTTGCGTCAAACCCGCGTCCTGTGTTCGACGCGCGTCGGACGCGGACACGGCACAAACAATGGAGCGTTCGTGCAACCCAGATAACCACCAACGCGATGTAGATCTTGAACGCGTCTAGGCCTAGGTTGGGACATCATTCAGTTCATTTTGTTACTGTCTTTTTCATATTTTATACTCCCTCATTCCGTACGACTATTAGATGACCTAGTTTAAGTTTGCACAATTTTTAAGGCAAAGAATGGAAAATAGTACTTTTAAGTGTCTTTTTTTTACAATTATACCCTCTTGGATGATAACTAGTGAAATTTTGAAATAATTTATCTCTCAAACTACACCACGGATGTTCGCAAGCTTCATACTATTGTAAAACATTTTAAAACACATATGTAACGAATATAAACATTCCTATCAAATTATGCATATTTCTTATAATCGATTAAAAGGATAATTTTAGAAATATCTCCTTATTTTATATTATTTATTATGGGACAAAATCTAAAAGTAAATAGGTCCACTAATAGTAGGAGTACCACTTAAGCAAGAAATTGCTGAAGATACGGAGGATTTTAGACCAACTTGAACTCGTTCGCTTGGTTTTAGATTTTAAAATGAACCCATAATGCCCCCCGACTCGCTACCTTTTTCAGCAAGTTTCTTGACGACGGACCAAGACCGTGAAACTCGGCCAAGATCAACTACACCCACTAATACTACTCCATCCGCTTTGACTAAGTCAAAACATTAAGGAGACCATGGAATTTCCTACCCTTATTCATTTACCATAATTATTTTAAAAAAGATATGAAATAAGTATTAAAAGATTATTCATGTCATTGGATAATTACAAGAAACTAGTTGGAATCCTAACAAACTAAGCCCCAACATGGTACTATTACATTAGTTGAACATGTTGTCATGCTATCCTACCAGCGAGCTTCATGAGGAACCAACCAAGGGAGCCCAAGCGGATAAGGGGATTTATTATGTCGTAAGGGGGCAAGCTAACTCTACCCATGTCAAATTCGGCAATATTGCATCATCGATGACTCGAACCTGGGACCTCCTGGAGCGCAAGAAATCTTTGAGGAATGGGGATGACCAGCTGAGCTAAGTACCCGTTTTTAATCTTATTGTTTACTATTTAATGATTTTGAATAAGATCTCACTGAATAAAACCATATCGAAGTTCACCTTGTACGATTATTAGAAATAACTCGCGTCGTAACGGCACGACATGAGATGAAGTATTTTTTGGTCATAATGATTTAAATAAAAACTACGAACTATGATTAGACTTATTTTGACCGATGAGAATTGCAGCTACGAAATTTTTAGATATTTGTCATCCGAATAATTATAAATTTGGTTACATTTGTAATTGATTAAAATAATAGTTTTTGATAAAAAATGCCAGGTGAATTGTTTTATTTTGCCCCAAAGTAATAATTTTTTAGTTGGTCCCAGAAGATTGGTGGCTTTTGATACAGTTTTGTATTGTATTCAGACCATTATGATAAATCTCCATCGATATTTGCAACCATTTTTGTATGACAATATAACATCACTCTGCACGTTTTCCATATTCGATATATGTAGCGCTAAATTAGGAGTTGAGAAGCTGGAGGTGAATCATAATAATAAAGAAGGATTTGGTGATAATGATGGGTCAGTAATTGAATTTTTAGATGACGATGTGCAATCGTGTTGTTATGGAGGGAAAGATAATCAACATCAAGAAGATAAAAAAGATAAATTTAGTAGATACGCCGGGAAAAAAAATGACCCAAAATGTCAGGGAGGTTTATGAAAATATTGATGTTCCAGTGCCAGTGTAGCTTTGAAAAGGAATACGAGTTCAATCCCAGTCACTGCTCCGTTCGTAAAAAAATACCCATCGTGGAACGGGGTGATCTGGAAAAATGGACTGGTAAACTGGAAAACTTTCCAGTTTTCCCATCAAGGTCACAAGTGTTAGAGCACTGCTCGGTTGAACTCGCAAGCGTAGTTGCCAAGACTATAAGTCTTGATTTCTAGTCTACTTATAGCCAAGTCTCGGATTAGGATAAAAAGTGTAGTTGAGTATTAGAGTTCACTGCGTTCATCGATTGAAGATGAGGAACTACTAAGGGGATCTTGTGGAACTTCATCAACAAAAGGTATGTGGAGACTTGAACTCATCTATCACTCAAAAGTCTATCTACTCTATCTCCTATTTGAGACAAAAGTCGTACATCTATATAGACTTCAATTATACACATTTGATATTTCGAGCTGAGTTTAACTCACTTACATATTTCTCGAAATATATGTTGGTAAGCTTTCACTTTAACCAAGTTCATCTTATATTCATGACGAAAGTCAAAAGATGATCATGTGAAAATCGCCTTGTAACATCTTACATGATTTGTATGATACAATCATTTGATGTAGACTCGGAATGTTTCGTATTGATCATTCGATTACCTGAAAATTGCTTTGAAGATAATAGTTTGTGAGAGATAGCTATTGTCGTCTTCCGAGAATGTTTCAATCATTCAAATGGGAGTTTGGAACACTTAACCATGATTGGATTATAAGCACAATATGCGTACTTGCATATGTGTTGATCCAAGATCGAAACTTAGTATGCATACCCGTATGCGTACTGGTTAGTCAGGTAAAGTCCGGGAGCTAGAGTTTGCATACCTGTACGCGTACTAGTGAAGTTAGTTGAAGTCCGGGTACTAGAGTATGCGTACCTATACGCGTACTAATTTCAACTGAAGTTTAGAAGTGTACAATAGTATGCGTACTTGTTTGCATACTGGCGAACTCAGTCCAAGTCCTGCTACTTAGGTATGTGTACCCGTTTGCATACTTGAGTGGGTTATGTTCTAAAATCAGTTTGTTTATGAACTAATACATTTATATAATAAGGAATGCAATTTTTTTGCAAACCGTGGCTATAATGTTCATGACTTGATTCGAGTGAATTAAAATCGATTTTGCTTCAATTGTGTCTTGTATACTTCTATGAGAATATAAAACAATTGAAAAACTCTAGAACTAGTATCATTTGAGTCTTTTGAACTAGTTATGGTTAAGATGAATATGGTTGATATGAAAGTGTTCATATGGATAACTTCGGTTAACTATTGTTGATCCAACAAGGTGTACACGTTTAGGTACGGTTATCCATATCTAAATGAAGTCACTTTTCATTTGTGTGTAACAATCTAAGTTTGATCTAACGGTTGAAAGATATTAGCATGAGTTTAATCAGGTTTTCATCTAACGATGAATATTGAATGCTTTGTTACCAAGGTAAATTAGATTGCAAACCATGATTTGAAGGCTATATAAAAGAGAACTCTAGCAACCGGGAAACCTAATCCCAACACCTCTTGTGTGATACTAGTCGCGACTAGAGTTGATTCTCCTTTAACCTTAGGTTTTTCACGAAACCACCCTGTAGGTTAACGATTTGAAGACTCCATTGGGATTGTGATGCCAAACTCAACTATTTTCTCCGTAGTTGCATGTTCTGATCTTGCTGTTTTCTATCGTATTAAGTACTATCTTCTCTAAGATTTGCTCGAGATTTATTCTCCGATAGGAAAGATAAAAGTAGTCACAAACATCTTCGTCTCATTGTTTGTGATTCCACAATATATTGTTTCGCTACCATACAATTAAGATTATTGTGAGGTGATTGATATTTATAGGTTGTTCTTCGGGAATATAAGTCCGGTATATCAATTGGTTCATGTTCACCTTGATTTATCAAAAGACGGAACATAACTCATAGGTTTATCCGTGGGAGAGAGATTTATCTATTCAATAGACTTTTCTGCGTGAGACTTATTGGTTTATCCGTGGTAGAGAGATTTATCAACTCTTAGTTGTGGGTGAGATCATCTAAGGGAATCAAGTGCGTAGAGTCCTTATGGAATTCATAGGCATAAGGAACGCGATTGTATCTTGATCAGTATGAGATTTGTTAGGGCCCAATGACATTCCAGTCCGAAGTTAACTTGGAGTAGGCTAGTATGTATAGCGGCTTATGTTAGAGCATATCTCGGTTGAACCCACCAAGAGTTGGTATGTCAAGTTTGGTTGTCATATTTTATTGAACCAAAACTCATTTAAGAGTCGCTTGATTAAATGTACTAGAGTCAACTTCTTATAGGTTAGCTTGAAAGTATTAGGATATGAGATATTACAAGTATTGTGAAGACTTGAAGAAGTGAAGAAGTACGGAGCCAGAACCACAACATCATCCTTCCACTTGAGGTTAGTGATATTTGACTTGAATTGTTTCATTCCCTAACGTATATTTCAAGTCATGCATATTGAAAACATAAAACTGCGAAGCATAAACACTCTAGATAGACATAGTATTAAGGAATACAATATGAGGTTTATTGCTTAACCATTAAACTTTGTATATAAGATATCAACATAATCGTATGAATGCTATTGTGATTATGCATGGGTATATGAGGTGAGGATTTCATCCTAGGAAACAATATTTTTACATGTGGTTTAATTATGGAAGTAAGTTCAGGAACTTGTGTTGTGAACCGAAAAGGAAATCGCCAGGCGTTATTGGGGTTGTACTTCATTACATATCTTATGAATGACCAATATGTGTGATTAGTATAACTGCTCATGACTTGTTTGTGCTCTTGGTAAAACTATTCACCTGAGTCCTGACTTATGTATTGGTATGACTTTTATTAGAGAAACCGATCTTAAGTAATCACCAGGGGTATGATTGAGTTTGTGTGTGTAAGACCTAACACTGGGTAAAGGGGAACCGATCATAGTAAGAGGTACAAAACATACAAAGGGGAATCGATCCTTGTATGAGGTGCAACAAGGTTTATAGCAGAAAGGGGAACCGATCCTATGGACATGTGCAACACGTTTTTGGCAAAGGGGAACCGATCCTATGGACATGTGCAACAACATACGTAAAGTTAGATACCATATATCTATGGGGAACCGATCCTAGTACCTAGTCAACCAAAGTTTAGTAAGCTAGTGTGACTATGCACAGCACTCAGATGGAGGTAAAACCGAAACTTGTTTTGGTAGAACCGTTAAACCCATGATTTGTGATTGAGTGTTACTTGAACAATCACATAGTTCTTGAAAGTCAGATGAACCAATTCTAAACTTGTTTGGAAGCGTGGTAAATCGGTTCAAGTGAGTATGTATGAAAAAGAACTTACAAGAGAAAGGATGTCGACACACTTTGAACACATACATTAATGCATATCTTTTATTGTTCAAAGATATTCCTTAACAGCTAAGAAGGAAGTAAATCCCAGGACCGAGTTTAAATAAGTTAAGAATCTTTCAATTAAGGTTTTTAATTATATGGAAAATAAGAATTAGTAACGTGCAATTACTAGTTAAAGATTTTCCAAGGAGATTTCGATCATTAATTTGGACAGAGCATTCTCTGGAATTATGAAAACCGAATTTGGAAATTATTATTGAATATCTTGAGAATTTTTTCGTTTTTGGAAATTCCATGGTATCGAAACTTCCTTATCTATAAATACTTTGAGTTTGCATTTCTAGCAAACTAATCCTTCGTGACAGTAAACTTCCTCGGTTGTACTGATATTGTTGAAGCCGCCTATTCAGAGAGGAGAGTAACCTAATTAGGAGAAATCTCTTACTGCCGCTCAGTTTAAAGTCTTCTTTGAGATTGAGAAGCTCTAGTACGTACCATTGGTGGGAAACTAGATAATTGTGGTTTATCTTTAGTTTTCATATTGATTTGATTGACTAATGGTGGTTAAACTTTGATTGCACCTAGTTTGTTTATGCTTGAGTATCTTCTCTTCTGATATAAGATTTACTCAAACTAGTTCAAAGTTTCGACAGGGATCTTTAGACTGTTGTTAGATCTAAAGACGATCTTGCGATAATCCATTGTTAACAGACTCAATTCTATGTGTGATTGATCACACGATATTCAATTAGTTGTGTGCAGGTGTTTATTGAAGATCTAAGAAGACTTGAAGACAAAGAAGAGATAGAAGATTTCTGACTTGGTTATATAAATCTTTGGTGCGCACAATACTTGTTTTGGTAATAGAGGATCCAACTATAATCGATCTTTCCTTGTGGTATTTTGATAGAATAGTTGTGTAGATCAGCATCAATATATTTCTGTTTGTAAGGCAAAATCTCTTCTACCCCAAACACAGAAAATTATTTGATGTCGATTAATAGTGAATCGATCACTGCTTGATCCTCACTTAGTTTGGTTAATGGAGAAAGATGAAATTTTGTAAAAACCTCGAGATACTAAGTTAGCATGAGAATATTTTCAGATTTTAATGGGAAAGATTGCATACCTCATTTGTTATAAAACTCCCATTTATACATGGCTAATTCCGTTTTACATCTTGAACTTTATGGTGATGCAATTGCCATTAATCGCCCCCTACATGCCTCCATCGCAGTGATCCCTCAAATAATAGTCCTGATGCCTCCCTGCAAGAATCGCCCAAGCGAGGTATCAATTCAGAAATTTCCATCATTATGATTAATTAACCACATTGGGTGTGGATAGCCCATAGTGCAAAAGAAAAGGGTGCTTGATGGGGTGCAAACATCCCATAGGTAATTAATTTGGGAGTAAACGCTCCGGGACTCTGAGGATTTAGATGGACCAAAAATCACCGAATAACCACCACCCAAAAATCGTTCCCGATTAGTCACGAGGTGTCATCTAAGTACAGCTCTAAAAATCACGATTGCCGCTGATAACTTCATGGTCGCCCGCTTTTGTATCGTTAAGATTTTTTTCTCAAGCATCACCACGATCATTATCATCGTTTGAAGCAGTTCTTGGATTTTTCCTTTTTCCCATCATTTGGATGATGGAAGTTACTCGACTTCTTCCTCGCTTTAGAATCATCCTCACTCGGAGCGTACTCTTCAACTCGATCATATAGTTCCTCCAAAGTTTTGGTGGTCTCTTGACCAAAGAACCGTACACACCTCTTTGATCATCGCCGTAAGTACATTTGTATCTTTGCAATGACAACAGTGGGTGGCTCCCATCCACGTCCTTAACTTTCTTTCTTGAAAACGCCTAGTAATTATTCCCATGCTTTCCTCCTTAGGATCTTCGTAAGGAACAATGAATGCATCCTTTCCGATCAGCGTTTGTTGTACTTATAGTTAGAAGCAAAAATCATCGATAAAACATGGTAAGTTCGATCGATGTGTTGGAAGTCGAGTTGAACACGTTATAGCTCCTCCCGGTCCGAGGACTCTTTGCGAAATATTTACACATCAACTCTTCGATGTACTACGCACAGGACATGGATGTCTCATAGTGTAAACGTCTTTGATTTGGATCATCGGTTTTTCATCGACTCGTAATTTGACTACAATTTATTGGTATTCAATTACTACGATATTCTTCTTAAAGGGAGCCCCCCGATCTTTCGGTGTGTACTTTCCATATTATCTTATCTGGATTGTTTTTTCATCATCACTGCTGATCATCTTGGTCGGCGATCTTATTATTGCGTTTATGTCTCCATCCGGTGAATCGCTTTCTTCTAATAATCCGTCCTAATGATATGATCACCGATCTCCTCTTATTTCTCTTAGGTTCAATAAGTTTCTTTTCGGCTCTATCATATTCAACGAGCATCATAATCATTCTAAAAATCTTCATCATCGCCCAATCCTAGAACTCGTCCTCCTTCATACATGCGTGTTTTGTATGAGATGTAGTTGTCGCAAACCTTCTTGAGATTAAAATTTATCTTATCCCATAACTTTCCGGTCGTTTACCAAATCTCCTCGTGACCAATGATTCACATCTCTGCGATCATTATCGATATCTTCTCTATTAAAATCTGCGAGCTTGCGTCTAATTCGGACCTCGAGGCGTTGCCATACAGATCGAACCCTGATTTTTCAAAACACGGCCAAGTGATCTAAATCCGTTCATGATCCAGGTGATCTGTTATGAAATGACTAATACAATTTCGATTAGGTACGCAGCGGTCTGTTGAACCTCAATTTCGTTCCTTTCAATTGCGTCTCTGTATGGTTAGAAATTACTAGTAGAATGGAATCTTAGATCAGTCTATGCGATTATTTGCCATAGCTCGATCTAGTAAAAATACGATTTTCTTTTCATCAGAAACCCTTAGTCGGTGCCCATTTGTTTGTAAGGCAAAATCTCTTCTACCCCAAACACAGAAAATATTTGATGTCGTTCTTGGGAATCGATCGTTGCTTCATCCTCACTTG